>JAEKIV010000228.1:0-45566 GCA_016801325.1 Hypholoma fasciculare
TCAGAGTATGACCAAATGTTGTACGAGGACGAGAGTGTGAACCGGATGCAGGAGGCGTTGACGCTGTTCGATTCGATCTGCAACTCGCGGTGGTTCGTCAAGACATCTATCATTCTCTTCCTGAACAAGATCGATCTATTCGCCGAGAAACTACCCCGCAGTCCTCTTGAAGATTACTTCCCTGACTATCAGGGAGGCGCCAACTACGACGCTGCCTGCGACTACCTCCTCCACCGCTTCGTCAGCCTGAACCAAAGCGCAGCGACAAAGCAAATATACGCCCATTATACGTGTGCAACCGACACGCAGCAGATTAAGTGTACGTCCCCTTTCTTTACAGGCTGTGTCTGTGTGTATCGAACCGAGGTGCACCGCGGGTGCGGCGGCCGGCCGGTGCGGTTGTGGCGTTGCCTCGCGACGTCGGCGGTTGCGAGGAGGCGGCTATTCCCCGGTGGGAAAAAAGTCCGCTCCAGGACTTGCGCCCGCCTTCTCGATCCGTCTGGTCTCGGTGGTTTAGCAGGTGCACTGGTGGAGTGCGGGCGGCCAGCCAAGTGCAGCCCTCCGGCCTCTGTCTATTTACGGCCTCAAACCGCGGTGCTTGATTAATCCTGCATCACTTCCGTCATTCCCAAATCCTAGTGGGGCTCAACATTGTTTATCCTGTTATGGTGTCTCGCCTCCGGTATCACACTTGTTTCTTAACGGCGGATCTTATGTTGCGTTGATGGATGCTGATCTTTTTGTTTCGTCTTTTAGTTGTGCTGAGTGCGATTCAAGATATCTTGCTACAGCTGCACTTGCGCGAATGCGGATTGCTGTGAGCTGGCTATCTGCTCTCGTGTGGTGGTATGTGTGGTTGGTTCGTGGCCCGGTGCATAAGCGGCGGGGGTATACCTGGAGTTTGATTATCTATCTATGTCTATGGCTATTCGTGCGGTGTCCTTAGTACATTGGCTCTTTCTTTTTTCTACTGCTACTCCTTTTGTGTGTGTTTTATTTTTCTTCATGGCGCTTTGATGTTTTTCTTTGTTTTCTTTTCCTTTTCTTTTCTTTTCTTTTTATATCTTCTGATTATGTTTTACTTTTTGATTTCCATACATGTTACGTCCTACGCGCGTGGCGGGCGGTGCGCTGCTCCTTTCCTCCGCTTTTCCCTCCCTCACTCCGCTACCTCCCCACCCGCACTCCTCCCATCTCTTCCGAACCCGCGCAACACACCCCCGCCCGCCGCCTAATGCCCCTCCTCTCCACCCTCGCGCCGCCGTCGACATCATCCTACTTGATTCCCTTCCAGCCGCTTTACAGATACACGGCGTGTTTTTAGTTAGTGTGGTAGTAGATCGCCCTAGGACAGGTTAAGTAATGCAAGCGCGTGCGCGCGGACCGCTCTTTTGTGATTTGGCTTGTGTTGATGTTCGCGGATGTAGAGTGCGATGATATGTCTGCGCTGCGCTTGTGGTTGCGGGTGTCGTGGGGTGTGTAAAGTTCAATGCGAGCGATTATTATAAAGAGGGAAGGAAGATCGTGTGGGGCAGAATATGAGTTGCGTGGTTCAGCCGTTGTGCCTGTCGGTATCACCGACTCCGCCATGTTCATGGTGGCCATGTAATTCTTGGGAAGCCATCAGGATCTCACGTAGCAAGTAACGAGAAAAATGTATTTGCTTACGGCCTAGGCCCGGTGGGAGAGAGCATGACGGGAACGTACTCGACGCTGGACAGGATTGAAACACCTTTTCGGCAGCTCCATTCAGAGGGAATGCACATACCAAACATTTAGGCCTTAGGAGTCGTACCTCGTAAGCGCATCCAATTGATTTCTTAGAATTATATATCTCACTCTGCTTTATAAATCGTCGTCATATTTTGAAAATAGCATACTTAAACGCTCAATAAATGCAATACAACTCGCTGGTACGTGACATGACTAGTATGCTGGCTGATGCATCTCCGAGTCCCATATCCTCACCGTCTCGTCAGACGAACCCGAACCTACACGCTGGCCGTCGGGCGAGAATGCAACAGAAAAGACAAGGCCTGAATGCCTTCGAGGAGGTTCTCCAATTTGTTTCCCCATCTCCGCGTCCCAAATCCTGATTGTCTGGTCTCTTGATCCCGAAACCACGCGCTTCCCATCGTGTGAAAATGTGATAGACCAGACGAAACCGATGTGCCCACATAAGCCCGAGACTATGCGCTTTCCATCAGACGAGAAAACAGAGCAGGCAAATGCCTCATGGCCTTGAAATGCCTCTTCGCCCTTTTTTCTAGGTTCCGTGTTCCCGATCTGGAATGTGTCGTATCCGGAGTTTAATACTACTCGCTTTCCGTCGGGCGAAAATGCGACTGTATAACCAAATTCCTGTTGAAGGAATTGAACAGAAAAAGCAACACCAACGACCGAATGGAATGTACCTTGAAATGGCTCTCCAAGTTGCATTCTTATATCTGGATCGGTGATCTCAAATTTGTTGCCGTATGGATCGAACACGACGCGCTGGCCACAATAAAAGAATGAGAAGACACAGGAAGCTCCCCGACGTGCCGCCCTTTCTCCAGACTCCAGAACCATACTGCACCCTCCCAGGATCCCGAGGCTACTAGTTTATCGCGAAGCGCGGCGCGCGCCGTTGAACATCGTCAAGTTCATTGACAAACCTTTTTGCAAGGTCTTCGACGTAGTAGTACATGTCAAGCTGTAGTCAATACGCCCCTAAGGGAAAATTCAAAGATCCACCAGCTCAAAGTCAATGACTCCTTGACCTCGATCGGCTTCCAAAAGTTCGCGCTCAAATGGCGCTGGACGAAGACCAGGCGCCCCGGCTTCGAACAGGATTCACCTAGAAACAGGAAGGCTTCAATCTATTTCCGAATTCACGGTATTCGCTTCGCATCTGAAGAAGAAAGCAATCTCTATCTGTCGGGTTTATAACGGAACTGAAGGTACTGACATATCAGAATACGTTCCGGAAAACCATGCTTCCAAGCTGTGCAGGTGGTTCATTGTCATGTTTTAGTTTAGACTTCTAATTTTAGTACTTTTTCCAGATTCCTCCAGAGATTTGGACGAACCCATAAGCATACTCGGGGAGTAATTGAGTCGTCGTTCATTCAAAGCCAGAGCCCGACGGAAATAGCAAACATGTTGCATGCCGTCAGGCTAACCAACGATGTTGTTTGGGTGAGAGATCGACGTGGGAAGGAAACTATAGAGTTCTCTCTACTCTTGAAAGGGATATGGCTCATATGTAAAAGCCTTCTGTTGTATATCCTGTTGCAAGTCGCGGCCAGCTTCAACGTCGGCTTGGCGTCGACCATAAAAATAGCGTTGATTTCATTCTAAATTTAGAAATTACATACGATCGATGGCGGGCATCGTAGAAATCGCTACTTGGGATTGAGGGATCTGTAGAATAGAATCTAAAGGTCGAGTTTCTTAATAGGCTGAATATGCAGCACGGATGATTCTATCCCAGTTCTCAAATGCTCTTCGCGGTGCAGTGCTCATGAGTCATGATTAATTGATTCCGAGTCATAATTCATTCTCTGTGTGAATTCGGCAAAAAGGGCTGTCAAACCCTTTGTCCTGCGACGTAAAGCAAAAGATGAGTGCCCCATGCAAGGATCGAACTTGCGACATCAAGTTTACGTGGTCTACGACCACTCACATCGCAGACATGAGACTTGCGTTCTACCGCTGAACTAACGAGACGATGACGAATTGGAACTTGCAATTATGTTGAGCGTGAGCTCTGTGGGAAAAATAAATGAGACATTTATTCATTTCTGAGCTGATTTTAGACTCTCACTACAATCCAGTCCGTGTAGAAGACATGCAATGGCTATAGTGACGAGTTGACACAAGTGTTTTCCCTGTATTTATGCGCGCCAGAGATAAAAATAGCTTCGCACAATTACGATCTATTTTTGGAAGCAGCATTTTGGGTCTCGACTCTCGAGGATGGCCACCGTGAAGGCGTTTCAAACAGATGTTCGACCTTCTGGGTTCGAAATATCGCAGTGGAGGTGCAGAAATGACCCTACCACCCGAAAACGTGATTGGCAGACTGGATTTATGACTCATAATTCATTTGATGTGTGAAATTCGCGAAAAAAGGGTTAGCAAGTTCCAAAATGCTTCTCCTCCCACGTAAAATAAAAGATCCTAGACCACCCATATCGACAGTATGAGACCTGTGCTCTGACAAACTGAGCCAATGGGGCGATGGCACGAGGAGATGATCTGCTGCTACCTGCGGTTGGCGTGAGCTTCACGTAATTCTGGACGCAGATATGTTGACCATTAGGCTAGTTGTTCTGAAGTCACAACCAAGGTGAATATGTATTAACCTGTATTGATATATGAAGCAATAAAAACAAATCTGAATAACTTTGGTCTTTTTGAAAACATATAAATTACTATTACTATTGGCAGCTACTAAAGCAGCCAATGTGTATAAAATGCATTTCGGTGAAGTAATGACAAGCCGTCGCCTGCGTGCCATAACATCGGCCTGCGAAGGAATGTGGAACAGCATGGAGGCAGAAAATCATAGGCGTTTCTCGACTCCGATCAAGACTATGAGCTTTGTTAGGGATTTCCCGGAGACTGTAAGATTTCGACGTAGTGTTCCTTAAATAGCAGAGTATAGTCGGCAGTGGCCCTTAGAGAGCGAACCGGCTGCGTGGAGAGTGAGCTATTGAGACGGAGAGAGGAGATCAAGCCGGCGAGATGGAGGGACAGATAGGACTAAATGAGCTTAGGTATGTAGACCGTGGGTGCTGAAAGTGTTCACAGAGTCAGTGAGGCGCATTGTCAGCTCATGGGGTCGTGTCGGCGGTGCTGCTTGGGAAGTGCACGAGTGACATGCGAATGGTGACGTTACTTGAGTGTGTCATGCGAAGGCGAATATATGGTGCAGGGCATTCGAACCTTGAAGAGAATTCGCGTGTAGCAGCAGGCGGCGGCTGGAAATATAGGCGTACAAGTCAGTCAAGGCGTCGAAAACGACGTGGAGCGCAAATGGACTGACCTATTGCGTGGCAACGACCGTGCATCCGTTTTGAGGACGCCTGAGCAGAATCCACACCCAGATGGGAAATGTAGCCATGAGCGGCGTCATGTCGATGTTCAGCTCTTCAGCCTCGCAGCAGCCTCGCAGAATTTACTAGCATCCCTCAGGACATAAGACTAGGAAGTAGGGATGAGAAGATCGAGGACTTGAACTCGCCGTCGCAGATTTGTGGGAGAAAGAAACGAGCTGTATAGACAAGAAGGGGGGCATGGAGAGCTGCGTGAAAGCTTGTGAGGGTCAGTAGGGGAGAATTTCAGCGGCAGCGGGCTCACATGAGGCGGTAGAGTTTCCCCTTGTTGTCCGTTTCTCCTTGTTGTTCTAGGGATACAGAGGCAGAAACCACGAAAAACAGACACAATGCAAGCGCGGGTGTAGGTCTGGTACTAAGATCGCGATACAGAGGGAATTGCGTGCGGCAACGCTACGACAGAGAACATAGATGGGCACAGCTAGAGCAACGACCTATGTGATTCTTATAGCGTGTGTGATATCCTCCGAGAGAAAGTCGACGATGGAACCTTCGGTTAATGACGTCCTTGGCCTCTGGTTATTAGTGTGTTTGAACTTGGGCCGACAGAAGCTGCGCTTGCTGCTTTAGTATTCAGATCGCGGATGCAGAGAACATCCCAAACAGCGGCCTTGGCAGAGCGCGCGCAGGAGAAAAATACGATGCGATCCAATGTCTTGGCCAATGTGGTCGGTGGAGTAGCGTGCGCGCACGAAGAGAAGACATTGAGTGGAGATATTGGAGCCTCAGAGTGCGACGGGGGCGGCGTTGAACGTCGCATCTTTTAGGCCGCATGTAATACAGGGGAGAGCGTCAACAATGTCGATAAGGCCCTGAAAGTTCTGACCCGGCGGGTCGTGGCCGCTAGAGCGGTACTGGGCGAAGTAGGCAGAGCATCATGGTGGTCGGCGCACAAGACGTCGTGCGAATGTTGGACGTAGTAGGCCCATCAAATGCATTTCTTTTTCAACATGGGGTCAACACGACGTCGATCCTTCCTGTAGCTTGCTCTTTCTCACTCTGCAATGCCAGAACTGTCTCATTAGCGTTAGTCGGTGTCCCCAGTTTGACACTACCTGTAGTCCTCGAACGCCGGCCTGCTGCCTTCACATAACGCCACTTTGAATGACGGACGCACACTATGCCGATTCCAGCACCACTGCCATCATCGTTTTTTCATCGGCGTGCTCCACGATGAATACTGACGTCGACCACGTTCTCTGGACTGAGAACTATTTCACAATGCATCCCAGCTCGCAGCTAGACGACCACGACCACCGGATGCGGCTTAGCATCCACTGCCGTTTTTTTATGAAGAATGTCGCCCTCTGTCTGCAATCTAGAGTTTTTCTCCCTGCGCGTGGCGAGAAGTTATGGCTGCTACCTTCATCACTCCCGTCCTGCGAGCGCACAACATCTTCATGATCCAATGCGAGAGCGTTTTCGGGACGCCATTCACCAACAATGCCATCGAACCCGGTAGCCTGTCTCCACTCAGTCAACAGCGCGCAAGCATATCGCGTGAGTAGTGGGATAGTGGGACATATATGCGTGAGTATGGTTGTTGTCGAGCGGAATGAAGACGGCTGACGAATCCATAGGGACTTTATAAAGAGCATGCATTCAAATGCGCGCCTTTGAATGCTCGCATCATAGTCTTTGAAGAACTTCATGCCCAGTCACGTCTTACATTGTCTGCAACATATTATTTGAATCATTCTTTAGTACTTTAGTCTTCAAAGGTTGGCCGACGTGCGACATATTCCCGAATGAGCGAGTGCCAATGAGGTTGACTTGTATATGCATGAAGGCGAAGGAACTGGATGCATGGCAGATGCATGATCATGAGGAGCTGTCTGAATAGTGCGCCGGTAAGTCCTTTGAAGATTTAAGATTGCACAATCTGTAAACAAAATCCTTCCAGAAAAAAGGCGGTGGCGTAGACAGTCTGGCACGAAAGTCGATCAAAAAAATGGGCCCAACCGGGAGTTGAACCCGGGACCACGCACAAGCAGAGCTTTGAATCCAAAGCGGGTGAATGACTCCCGAAGCGCGTATCATACTACTAGACCATTGGGCCACGAGACGCTCTCGACGCCTTGCGTTTCCCTGGGGCAGTAGTCTTTCCTTCCAACTTGCATCGTCATATTCAATATGATATTCTCGTTGTTCGTGTGTTTTCCATTCCTACATCGCGAGGATACCCTCGAATTGATGCAAGAACGAACATTGCTGCCTCTGCAAATGTGCCAAATCCTTGACACCGTAAACACGAAGCGTCACTAGTAAAATGGACGGCAGAACGATCAAAGATAGCAAAGGTAAAGAGAACTTGAATGCTCTATCTTCTGTCGGAAATACTGATATTCCTTATCCTTTTTATTGTGCAGGTTAGCACCTATGCATCTAATCTCTCTTTTGGGCAGGGTGACGTGTCGACGCCCACGCTCTCACCACATACTACGTAGACGAATCCTATCACAATATTTTTATCAAGAGTTCTCGAAAGCCTCAGCTCTCGATTGAGCTAGCGATTACCGTTTTCAATTTGAAAGGGCTATCGGATTAATTTAATTAGGAACAAGGTATTCGTCGAAGACTCGAAGTGAGCCATAAGATGTCCTTACTACGACGTACTATCAGAGCGTATGTAGGTATGACCCTGATAGCGAGAAATAAAATGGCGGCGAAATATACGAACATATTTATGAGGAAATACCGTATTCTGTAGTTGGTTGTGTTGTATTTTCTAAACTAACACAGGGCCTCGGTTCTGTACATCCAAGAATGAAGCTTGAACTTCAAGCAAGTGTTTATTTGAGTCTATTGAGGAATATGAGACCCATCGCAAACCCCCACACCAATAGAGGGCATTATGAACAACTATATTCTTCTCTTCACGGGTAAAGGGAGTTCGTTGGTCAGCCGAATCCGGATATGACATGGGAGTCTCAGAGCAAAAAGATCGTGCTGAAGGATGTCGATTCCGGTTAGTGTTTCGTGGCAGCTCCATGGAATAACAATTCGAATGTAGTCCAGAGACGAGAGATTGTCGACTGTTTTTTTGGAGCTTCCGAGGCCAAGGTTGAAATATCGTACATGTTCAGCCCGACGACGGATCATCGACAATATGTGCAGTCCATTGACGGACGCAAGCTCTAGGTGTGATAATTGTTTCTGGAAGCGTCCCGAGGCGAGCTTATCTATCGTCGCCGCATGAACGTCTACCGTTAACGGCAGGACTAGGGTCCTGAGATTTGGGACAATTTGGAGTAGACCTTCAAGTTCACGGTATGAGGTGTTGCGGTATCGCCGTGCGGGAAGAATCTTTGGATGTGTTATATCATATAACCGGAGATGCAAGAGAGAATTTCCTGAACTATAAAGCATTGCCGAAATCCGCCTTAAATCCCATTTCCGAAGCATGTCGTGCATCTCTATAGACAGGTCGATAAGCTGTGGATATTTGATCGCAGAAAACAGTTTCTTGTTGGCATTCGGGTGGGATAAGCGTAGCTTCAATGCGAATAATTTCTTCATGATGATTGTGTTCCGAGACAGAACGGAGGAGAGTGGAGGGAGCGACCGACACTCCACATGAAAATGGCCGGTTCTAAGGTTGTCTGAGCTGTGGCGCATTATGTTTAAGAAGGCTTGTGCGGCGATAGAACTTTGTGAAAGGTCGAGGGATGCGAGATTTCTCCATGGTACGATGGATTGAGTGCCGTGGAAGTTGACTATTTGGCGGAATGTGGCTGGGGCGCACGTTAACGACTTCATTCGCCTACTGGAGAGTTCTAGGATGACATGAACGATGATGATTCCCCATTTATGGGTACTGCCATTGATTTCCACTGTAAGAAACCTATCTCCACTTCGTCGAAGGCAAGCAAAATAATGTTTCAGGATACGGAGGGTGTTTTCAGGTCGCACAGAAGTGGCCAACAACAAAATATGAGCCCATAAGGACTGCATCGTATGAGTGACTACATTCCAGCGTCGACATACAAGCATCAGAATGGATCTGCTGTCCAATTTCGCCATTTTGGATGGAATAGTTATCGGTGCATTTTCAACATAAAATCTGAAAACGTCGCGAAGAATGTCGTCGCTGAGATTGGATGTGAAGTTTGTGGTCGCCATCGGGATTTTTTCTAGTTGAAGTGGTTCGGATAGAGTGATAGCGTCGAATGAGGGACAAAACAATGTGTCCACGTATTTGATGTTCAAACCAACACAGAAAAATTGGATCATGCAGGGTTTACGAGAGAAGTTCAGCACGTGTTGGACATGGCAACAAGGAGGTCTAATAGCCTTCCAATTAGGTACTCAAAATTTAGGGTTCATCCTTTTGCGTTCAGATGTGCCAATCCAGTATTATGAGCCAATGATGCAAGTCCCATGCTCTCTCTTTTGAGCTACGGGAGAACCAAAGCGCAATGCGGCATAGAGTTCTTGTAGAGCTCATTGTTTGGCCGGGGTGCCTTTTATGCAAAAGGGGATCACCTCTCAATTAATCAGAGTCATACACTCTACAATGGATTCACGGTCAGATATCACGGTCAGATGCTGAACTGAATTGTCCTCCAGCCTGCAAGTATTCTAGAAAGGTCATAAAGGCGGATATGTCCTTGTTGAGCGACTAGCGATAGTACATAATTAGTACAACGGATCAAAAACGGTGTTTACAAGTCGCGGTCAGCGGCTTGAAATTGCTCCAATTTTATGTGACATGTCCCCCTCGAGGTGAGGTAAAACAAACAAGGTTCAGAAGGTGTAGATACGGCAGAAACTTTGCGGAGCTTGAGCCTCACCTATATTGCCTACAGCGTACAGAAATGAAACGTTCATTACACGTAGATTGAACGCTCACATCACAGGAACTGGAACCCCCCTCTTCCCTTCGTCCACATGACTTGAGGGATGATAAAAGACGACTCTCGGAAGATACGCGGCTCCGTGAAATTTCTAAATAGCCACACAGGGGTCTTTCCAAGAGAGACCTACCGGACGGAAATAAAAACGTCTTCTCTGAGGACTATTTTTTCTCCACCACGACATCGTTGTTAAATGGAGACTGTCCATGATATCAGTTAAACGGAGAATCTCCGGGAGAGAACCTGCTTCCATTCTCCGGCAGAGCTCATAACAGATAGTCTACCGGCCATCCTGAGAGCCTCAAGGCTGTTCAGCAGATACTTGGAACGTGTTCAACTTCATCCAGAGTCACAGGCGATAAGGCGGACGTACGTGACGCATCCAGATAGACTTCCTGTAGCCGAAAGTGTGATCTCTGACGAGATCGGATGCGCTCAGAAGACCCCAGAATCAAGAACGCCCGACGTCGTATACTTGTCTGAGTATACGTTTGACATTTAACAAATGTAGAGAATTTGGACCTACACCCAACCTACACCGTGCGAATGAACTCGCTGAACACTTACAAAACAGAAGATACTAAATAATTAGTTCCAGCCCGATGATTGTTCGTCGATTCGTCTTTCAAGCGAGTCCAAGACTCCAAGTCCAGACACAATATTCAAACACATTCATAAAGTAAAAGCGTGCCGACAAACAAAACAATTGATCCCTACCCGGATTGAACGGGTGACCTTATGGAAGCACCTAGCTGAGAGGGCTGGAATCATACATTCTACCACTGAACTAAGGGATCATATGTTTCCATTTGTGTATGGTGCTGTTCGTTCCGAGGGCTATGTACACCCAAATTACAAGTAGATTTATTTGGTCGACGTATCAGCTACATCAGTACAGTCGACGAAATTATAGTAAATGCCATAGCCAACACAGAAATGTTACTGTTCTAACTGCACGGAACTATCTTATTCGCCCAGCGATAATGACCCCAAATATCCCAATAACGAGGGAGCCAAGGGCGACGCTCGTGAATACAATCTCTAAAATGGATGGCGGAAAATAACCCGATACAAGCGCCCTTTGAACAATGAAAAAACGACCAGTTCCTTCGGATTCTTCTTTAAGCTATTGAATGAAACGGAAGTAATGAACAAGTACGAACCAAAGCATAATAGTAGTAAACCTGCAAACAGAACAACAGCTCCTATAGGCGCTGCGAAGGATTTCGTGTCGGTCCCGAGGCGAAGGAATTGCATCAGAGCTGCAAGATATGATCAAGTTAAGAACGCGCATAACGATCCTGTGCATGGATAAGGCGCGCTAACCTACACCGGCAGACGCTATTCCCAAGCTTGTCCGAACATATGCGAGATATGTTCGCTCCAATGCAAGATGGTCCCTTGCAACACTACCTGAATTGACAAGGGTCAACTCGACACCGTTGATGTTCTTTGAAGCGTGATCGTGATCATTCGACTTTCGAGGCGTTACGTCTGTCGGCCGCAGGGAAGCGGGCGACGAGGAAGAGAATGAGCGAATGCGAGTAACAGGACCCAGGTCAGATGTTTCCGATGGCGTATAAACTAGCAGAGTGGATCGTCTAGCTCACTGCCATCAGCTCCAAGCATTTCCTTCATATCGGAAAACGCACCTGTTGTGACCCGCTTGTCCTGGAGGAATCAAGGCTGAAGCTTCTGTAGGGGTACCCGGTGGTGCCCAGTCTGCTAGTAGATCTTCATCATATTCATCGAGATTTCTTGGTTCGTAAGTGGTCATAAATATAGAGTGATTGTCGATTGGGCATGCACCGTACGGCGTAGGAGCAGAGTTGATTTACTGGACTCTCCTTGTTGGCCGCTCGTGACTAAGTATGGTGCTTGGAAGGTTGACATCTTAAATCCGAAGGTAAAACCGTTTATGCCAAGATAAAAGAGGGCTTGATCAGCCTCAAGTCCGACTGGCAGAACTGAAAGGCGCTTGGGATGCGTCAGGCCGACAGAAAAAGGCGTAAGACGACGCAATTAGACCTCCACGTGACCCCTCGTTTTACCACGAATAAAAATAGATTCCTGAATATTCGTTCAACAGCAACTCAAAAGTTGTTCAAAGGCTTTTCCAGAATGTAATGCAATTTTCGGGGATAATTGGGTGGGATAAATAGCTTTGCGATGGCGCTCGTAGGTCATTAGTATTTGAACGTCTTCTCGGATGTCAGGTTTCAGTAGTGACATTGCAATAACACAAGTTCGCTGAAAGTTCGATAATCACATCGCCAACTTGACCTCTTCTGGGATCAGAACAAGTCGTTTGGAACTGTCAAAATTCTGCGAGTGTTGTAAGACTTTCTAAGTAAATATAATTACAATTATTATGACATCGAAGATGATTTCTGGAAATTTTGCCCCGCTCATTCATTTATCGCCAATGTAGACTTCGAGTGTTCTGTAGCTTGTTTGTAGAATCGTAGTTATCGGTGAGCAATATGACTATATTGATGTGACAGGTCGAATAGAAGTGCACGTTACTCTTTAATCGTGATGGATTGCGGAGTAGTTTCAGAAGTCTTTACAGGGAAAAAAATACCGGATTGAGTCCTTACATCAGGTTCACCGAGCTATATTTCAGGTACGCGGAACGGAATACAACTCCAAAGCATAGACTCACAGTATCAGTGATTCAATTTGGATTCAATCGTCGAACCTTTGGATGGAATCCATCCGAGAATTCTCATTAGAAACTGTCACTTGCTGCGGTATTCTGCTTCTAGTTTCACTGTTTTGCTTTATTGGGCTATATGTGAAGGGCGGATTACTTCTTCATGATTCTATCACACCTAGATCACACTCGTGCGCGATATATTTATAACGAGTTCCTAGCGCCTTTCAAGTAGTCCCACGTGCTGAGCGTACCTTTAATGTATCACCGCTTCCTGTGCAATACTCCCACAGCGTGTACGGCAGCGTCACCAGCACAATAGTGACGCTGGTAATTGTGGATCCAATTAATCGTCAACAAGAGGTACGCCGCGGCGAGGAATATTCTACGCGCTCTTCGGTCCGGATAGAGAGCCGCCTTGGTAATTAATTGAATGAACTATATCGTAAAGACGGATAAATGGTCTCTACAATAGATTGAACACTTTGCAAGGACCGCGGTCGAGAGGCGACACATTCAGTCGGACTATCCGATATATATGCTCTGGGACGTGAATGTGCTTCGCGCTGGACATATCCGTGGCTATTACCGGTATTGCACCGGAACTCCTCGAGTTCAGACACAGGGGATGGTCTTCCCGCCCCACAAAACCTCCCAGTGCGCCTCTTTTGCTGTTTCATGATAGAACACATGGACGCGCTAATCTCCGCAGCGCACCGTGGTTCTTGACAGGTTCCCAGCGCGCTTCCGAGGCGGTCGAGATTGGCAGCTTTCTCCCAGAATTGAAGCGTCGGTGCTGGAGGTATGATGGTAGCTGTATCAGAAGCGGCGTGTAACGGATATTGGGCCACCGTTCGATCTTGGTTAATCTCCTCCACGTGGGATCGCGGTGGCTTTCCCCGGGGAAGCACGCCAAGGTGGGCAATTATGTAGTAACAAATCCCCGAGCTTTCCAACGAGAGTACGACTATCGCTTTGGCATTGCATTAGGCGAAGACATGGGCGCAGACGCTTCGCATATGTGCACATGTATGGATTTATACGCAATATTTATTATTCAGTACGAATTGAATATAGTAGGTGGAGCGCGATAAGCAGCTATGTGCAGTGAACTCTAAGTCGTCGAGGTAAATCGATGTTCCGACGACTGATCATAGGGCTCATGCTGTGGGAACATATAGCCAGATAAGCGCAAGCAGCGATAGTCTGCGCCATAGTTGGCGGAGCGGAGGGAGGGTGACGGCTCATCTGATCTAAGCGATAGCGGGGCTGGGAACGCCTGTCCGCGAGGGATGCCACCGTGGACTCGGCATGGGAAAGAAGGGTTGCGTGGCACACTCGATATACGACGTGGAAAGGCGGTAGGGGCGAGGTCCCACAGAGCCGCTAAACATGAGCGCGACGCCTTAGGAGCCTCGTTCTCGTCGGGGATTTGCTCTTTCTTGTGCGTGCTCAGCTGACGTCGTACCCCATTCTCAGATCGACCGTGCCGCAGCGTCTGCCGCGCCGTGCGCTGTTTATGTGCGCGTTCATAGCGAGAGGCCCACTCTATGCGCGCTGGATTCTCGCGCGATGGTCTGGGCTTTCTGTTCTTCGGTGTGCGCAATGCACACACTAACCCAAGGCTGGGTGACCTCTTTCGAAGCGTGCAGCATAAATAGGGCAACGTTAATTCTATTCTTGGCCATCATGATCATGACGAGCGAACGCCTCCCTCGACAAGCTCGCTAATGCACCCGGCGGGGGGTGGACTTGGCACGCGCGACCCCGGGCAGTGAGCACGCTGGAGAGCAAGTACACACAACCGTGGGCGCCCGCTGCGGAGAGAGAGAAAAAGCGTCCCGTTCGATGCGCGCTGCTGACTGGCTCCCACTGGGCGCCGGCGACGCCGTGGCTATTTGGGGCGCGATCGCGGAGGCAGTAGCACGCTATTCTCGTCACAAAAGCACGCGCACCGGCGCCGTGACGGGCTCGATCCAGAAGGACCGCGCAATCGAATTGGAAATTTGGAATTCGGGCAGGCTGCTACTATATCATTATGTATGGATGGCAAATTATGGGATCGCGGAAATGGAACCAGCACACGGGGACGGCGTCCCCTTCCCGCGTGATATTTATGCACTGTAAGCATATAGTAGCGACGGGCGCACATAGGAGCGTAGGTAGTGGGTCCCAGTGGGTCCTGCATGCACTGCGGATCGCGGGCGCAATGCGCGGGCGGCGCTCGCGCCTGCCTTATAATACATACACGCCGCAAAAACATCCAGCACAGGATCGGCGGCACGTTGTGGGAGGCGCTCGCGGCGCGCGGCAGGCGGCGCGGCGGCCTGGGCCCCCTCGATCCGTCCACGTGGGGCGCATCAGCGCGGGTTCACACGGGGATATCCGGCAACTCACTTCGCGTGCCGATCGAGATCCGCGATGTTTAAATCTATACTTGGCACCGCGCGAGGCGTGGCCACTCGGCGCCGCGCGAGTGATGGGGGGTGGTGGTGGGCGCCGGCAGCGGTGGGCGGCGGGCGTGGGCGGCGATGGCGGCGGCGGCGGCGGCGGCGTCTCTGTGCGTGCGCAGCGCATGCGCGCTGGGTTCGCTCTGGGGAGGGGGGGGAGGGCAGGGTGCGGGGCGGCACGCCGTTGTTTGGCGATCAAACGCGATGTCGTGTTTTCCCGCGTCGTTTGTACGGGAATGGCGCGGCCCAGAAAGGAAGGGTGAAAGAGCGAGAGGGCACGGCGCGCCCCGTGCGCGGGCGAGAAAAAGTGGCTCGATGCGTGCGCTGCGCCGATACGTGCCCAGCTGCGTGGCCCCCAATGCGGCGCGACGATCGGCGATGGGCCGTCCCGTTTGGCGTGGTTGTGGTAGGTTGGGTCCCCCCCCCAGTCCACCGCGCCTGTATGTGTATGTTGGGGAGACCGAGACCTGCGTGCGACGGGCGTTGTCCCCGCCACGCGTTCGGCACAGCTGCGCGGCAGCCTATCGGAGGCCGCGGATGCGTGTAGTAATCCGGCGCCGGAGCGTGGAAGCGTGCTCCCGCTAGTCGCGCAGAGCGCGTCTACCCGTGGTGCCAAGGGCGGCGCAGCGCGGGAGTTGCAGCTGTCATCTGCCCAATCCGCTGCCCATTCGCGCATCTTCGCGCCGAGACCGCGTCCATCCACGCACGGCTTTAAGTCCGCTGAGGGCATTGCCGTGGTATTTGTATTGCTGGGGCTGTGGGAGGGGGGAGTGCCGGGAAGGGAAGAGGATGCCGGGGGGCGTTGGTGCTGCGGCCGCCTCGTCAGCGGCGGCGCGGGTCAGGGTGGCAGGCGCCCGAGCTGTGGCGCACATGTTGGTGAGGGTTGGTGCACGCGTCGCGCTCGGAAACGGGGGACGCCGGTGCGGTGGGGCGGCGCCCCTGCCGTCCGGGGATAGCGCCGCGAAGCTCAGCGGATGCGCAACGAAGCACCAATGAATATGATGCACAGCAGCGCGTGCACTTGTGGTGCGCCCTTTTTTTATCACAGATTAGTGCCAAATAGGGTGGGGGGTGGGGTGGAGTGGGGGTTCTATCAGCGCATCTATCTTTCTTTGTCCGTGGAGAAAATTATGTATGTCTTGATTTGGGACATTTGTCGCTGTCACACCTGGGCTGGTTTCATTCGCTGCTTCGAAAAGATAGAGAGGGCATTTCTACATGTTTTTTGGACGATAGAGGGTGCAAGCCTTGCAGGACTGGATAATGCGGATATCATATGGCCAGGCACGGCTGGGCAGCGTCGCGTCGCGCGAAAGGAACACCGCGCGAGTGCGATACGCCCATTTGGCTGCATCCGCGGTAAAACGCACAATCAGGCGCCAGCGCGCTGTGACCTGTCGCGGTGGTGGCGAGCTACCTCGGGTGGGGGGGTATGCCCTCCCTATCTGCCCGCTGTCGAGGCGCGGTGGTGATGGGTGTGACGGGCGTGGCGCAGTGCGCGAACAAAGAGACATAAAGAGAGGCCCAGCGGCCTGGGTCCGCGGGTCCACAGCGACTGGCACGCTGTGCTCGATGGAGAAGCGCAGCGCGCGTGCAATGGCGGGGTGCGTGCGTGCGAGCAGACGCAGGGCGAGCGGGCGGTGGGTAGCGGGGTAAGTTGGAGCCATGGGCGCGTTTCATGGCGAGGCGCGAGCGCAGGTGCGCTGGTAGACATCAGCAACGCTGTCAGCACGATTCCACGCAGAACGGTTGCGGCGACGGTGGCCAGCTGACCGCGGGGGATCGCGAGCGCTGCGCGCTCGTAGGGGCCGTCTCGCGTGGGTGGAAGCGCCACAACCGCGCGCGATTGCCTTACCGACTAATGCAAGTTCTGGATTTCTTGTCGCTGGACGTCGGGGCGGACGGCGGATCGGCCGCTCGCGTGGGCGAGGAGTGGCGGCCGGCGGTGGATACGGGGTCCGGGAAAGTCGGGGAGACAGGTGCATGGACCGGGCGATTGGGTGGGGTGTCACGTGGGCCCCGATGGGGATGTTCCGGTGCCGATCTGCGTGGGAAAGGAGTGTGACAGAGATATGTTTTTGTTGAGATCAGCGGGACGGAAAAAAGATATGGACGTTCTGATCTTCTAATCATCTCATAAGCCTTTCTTCGCGTGGCTTTAGATACGCCTCCTGCTCTCCCTCCCCCTGCTATGGTCGCCAGTGCGTCCGCCGACCCGTACTCGCCGTTCCACCCACACACGATGCCTGCCGAGGACGGGCCCCAGTCGAGCGAGGAGGGCTCTGGGCTCCACTCCCCCGTCTCCTTTGGCGCCCCGTACGCCACCCACGGTGACAGTCGTAAGCCATTAGTTGCTATCGCATCCTTTATCCTTCTCACTGGAACAAAGTCCGGTATTCTGACGGCCAGCACAACCTCGGCGCGCAATATGACTTCAGCCATCCGCTCGCCCAACAGCCGCCGATCCTCGCCGGCCCTCTGCTCGATTCGTCCTCCCGACATGTCACCTATCCCAGCCACTACCCCATGCAACCCCGCAACCAACTTGGCGTCGACTTCTCTGTCCAACCGCCTGTCGCACACCGTATCCCCGCCGTCCCCCAGCAGCACTCCCCACATATCGACTTCAGGTATCCCCCCGCCCCCGAGCGACGGTTGCCTGGTGGACCTTCCCAGGACCCATATAATCGGCTCCCTGCCTCTTCCTCGACGCTGCCCATGGAGTCTGATCACAGGTCTTCGCTCGTGCCGTCCTCGTCTGTCAGGTCGGACGCATCCCCCCAAGCAGAGGCCAGCACTTCTCCCAGGGATTCACGCAAGGAGATATCCTCCGTTGTCATAGCCTGTCGCCAGTGGTATGTCAAGAGCCCGCGCTTTTCATTAACCCTTTTAACGCTATACTAAACCGCTTTTTGTCAATCCCGCCCTTAGTCGCAGTCGCAAAATTCGATGCGACTCAACAAGGCCCGTGTGCAACAACTGTGTCCGAAGATCCAATACATGCGAGTATGACTCTGTGCCAAAGCGGAGGGGCCCTGATAAGCGTCCGGGGACGCGTCAACGATCATGTAAAAAGCGCACTGCAGATGGTTCTGTCCCTCCACCCCCGAAACGCAGACGCACTACCAATACAACCGAGAAACCGTCCGAGCAACGCGAACTTCCCCCGTCCAAAGTCAAGGAGAATCTCCAGCACGATCCCAAGCGTCTTTCTCCCACCACCCAGCGCCATCCGGATCGTCATCCCCACCAGCAAGATCATCACTACTCACACCCAAGTAGTCAACCTCCGCCCACGCACACAGACCTCAGGATGCCGTCGGATCAAGACAACTACAAGGTGCGCAGGCCCTGATCCTACTGCGTCGAGACCCACTCTCTCAACACCCGTTCATCAGCATGACATGGCCGCGTCCTACCGTCGGCCATCATCGTATATGTACGATCAAGGTTCCTATACAAAATCGTCCTATCCGCGCCAACTCGACGTAAATACTTTTCAATTTCCAGACACGCTCCATCGAAATCCAATCCCGACATCACCTACAATTGAATCCGAGCAGAGAACTTGGTGGGACAAGATTAACCGTCAATACGAGTAAGTCCTCCTCCCATCACCTCATCGAAACCTTCGTCTTATTTTACTTCGTAGTCTTACTACCATCATCGATGAGCTCACCTTTCTGTGCGTCCACTCGCTCGTCGTTTTCAAGATACTCATTAACAATTTTTAGTGTCAACAATACCGGCCACCTTCTTTCTTTTATCAACTTAGAGTATCTTCAGCATCGTCTCGTCCATAGCGACGAGCGCCATCGTATTCACCCATGTTTTATTCTCTCTGCCCTCGCCATGGCAAAACTCATGAAATCCAGTACCGTAGAAGGTGGGAGCAATGGCTTGCAGGAATCCATGTTACTCGCACTCGACGCCCACACCGCTTTTGAAGAGGCAATCCACCGCAACTGGATCGACCACACCATTGCTGAGACTGCCCTCGTAAGTCCCCAGGCACCCGCATCGCCACAGCGCTAATCGTGGCCGCCCTAGATCCTCGCTCTTTTTGAATCATCCGCGTACCCTAATCACTCCCCCCTCCGCGCCACTAACGCCCTCAGCCGCCTCGACGGCCTCATCCACTCGTTGTCGCTCACCACTATCGACACCCACGACCACGAGGTCTCGCTTTTCTCCCGCGACACCGTCCCGATGGTCCTGTGCGACTCCCCGCTCGACGACTACGCCCTGCGCGAGCGTAAATGCGGATGCTTCCCGCCCGACTCGCGCGAGCCCCCGGACCACTACGCCACGAGGCCGTACACTTTACCCTGGGACCCCGCTTGGACCGCAGACGAGGTCCGCCAGGAGGAGATCCGCCGCCTCTGCTGGGCCTCACTTACGCTCATCTCCGAGTACGTAGCCCGCTGCGAGGCATTCAACGAGGACGCGCCAAACTTTAATCTCTGCGATCCTTCGAATGTGAGCCTATTCGCTGTTCTTCTCCCGCACTGCCGCTGACACCGCGCCTCAGTTTGGGCTGCTCTTCCCCGGCGAGGTCATCGATCGCATGTCGCCCGCCTTCCGCGCGACGGACTCGCTCTCGTCGAAGGAGTCTGTGTGGGCCCTGTACTGCCGCAGCATGCTGCTGTGGAACTTCTGCAATCGCTTCCGGCAGCCGTCGCAGGATGAGGAGCGCGCGGAGCATGCGCACGAAGCTTTCCTCGAGGCACAGTCTATCGAAGACGCACTGAACACCCATCGCTGCAACCTCGACACCACGCTCATTTACAACACCCGCGAGTACATCCATAAGTGCGTTTGTTTTTTCCCTAGGTGGTGGGGAGCCCGGCTGATGTCGCTATAGCACCCGCATGCTCGTCGCACTTGCGTTCCGAAGGTGCGCCGTTGCCTCGCTTGCCCGCCCGACATTTATCCTGACGCGCTCAGTAGTTTCCATGGCCTCGAGAACAGCAAGACCGTACCGGGGCCTGTGTTCAAGCGTAAACAGGCCGAGGACTGGTGTACGCCGTTGCTATATCTCCGCGGCGCCATTACTTACTCTTATCTCTAGTGTTCTACGAGGACCAGGTTATTCGCCGTGTCATTACGCTGGTGCACCAGCTCGGCACACCTGCGGCGTACCAGCTCACGCGGCGCCCGTACCGTGTTAACTGGTTCATCAATCAGCTCGCGATGTACGTTCTGACATCTGTGATGTGTGTACGGAATTACGTTGACGGATTATATACAGTTGTCTGGTGTTGTGGACACATGACCCCTCGCTCGACGATGCGCTGAAACTCGCCAAGTCCATTCTTATTCCTATCGATGTGCTCAATGCGCTGTGGCCTAGTCGCGGTACGTGGTACTCCATTCTGTCGTCATCGATGTATGTTAAACCTTGATGTGCAGCTATTCAGGAGCGCTGCGACGCCCTGCGCCAGCAGCTCATCGAGGCCTGCACCTCACGCCACATCGACCTGCCCTTCCCCACTTCGTTTACTGTACCCAGTTTCGTGCGCCAGTAGTGGGCCCCCGCGCACTTTAGGACTATTCCCAGTATTATCTCTCTATTTATCCATCTTTTTTTACCTACTATCTATCCCCTGTTTGCCCACAAGAATAAACCGCACCTCGTGTACCTGTACCCCCCCATGTGTCTTCCCCTATCTGTGTGTGTGTGTTTCTCTACCCCTCTATCTTTTTGTCCCAGATACACCCGATGCCGGTCTGTCCATATACCCCCACCACATTTTGTGCTCATTCTGTGCGATCAATATATATACTGTGTCGCCATCTTGATATACCTTACGAACGGAAATGAAGGCACATATGCACCGCCGCGCCAGCTATATTTGTCGCGACGTTTGGGCGGGTGTGATCTAACTGGCTACTGGCTGACACGGTGACAGCATCAGCTTGCCACGGGCCGCCATGCCAGTTCACGCCAACCACGCGCGCCCTGTGGATGATGCACGGACCCGGCGCACGCGAGCAGCGCTCACCCTCGCGGCGAAAATAGCACGGCCAGCAATACGGCGGGGACAGACAGGCGTGATTGGTGATTGTACAGATGTGCATATAGCCTAAATGCTGGTACGTATACTGCGGCCGGCGCGAGGAAAGCGAAGGATGTTATTACTATAAGCTGAACAAGGACACGCGGCGGGGGCAGTTGCGATGTGGCCGAAATGCGCCAATGAGATCGCCGGTGACGGCAGGGCAGAGGCGGTGCGGTTAACGTTGAAGGAGCGGCCCCGCAGGGGTTGGCAGGATATATGATCTCCGGGATCCATCAGCGTCGGGGAGAGGGCGGCTAATGTATCACACATGGTGCGTTGCGCGCTTGAGCGCTTAAATGTGAAATTTGTGCTGCTGAAGCGCTCTTCTGTGAGTCGGGTTTGCAGCGAGTTGAGTACAAGGGCGAAATATCGGAATCTGTGTTCCGCAGCAATCAAAAAATTGCACTAACGTCGACGTCGAAGCCATGGAAGATACCCTATGCTCGGGTGGATTCGCACCAAGTGCATGACAAGCGAGAGAATTTACTCACACAGCGTAGAGAAATTCTTGGCTAGCTACGATTTAGTAGGAGATATTGCCACGCAGACGTGACGCAGCATGAACGAAGTTTATCCCCTCGGTCACTGGAGTAGATCTTTTCGAGCATAACTTTCCTATGCACCTGGATTCCGCATCTTCTTGAGAAATAAAAATAAATTCAATGACGAGGCTTGGTTGTGTTATCGGTGTTGTCCAGTTCAGGTAGTCCAGGTGCATGGGCGATGTCTAGAGACGAATGCGGCTCACTGTCGTCCTATTCTTACTTGATGGATTAGTACGCAAGCACTCCTAATCTCCGTAGACAAGGTTAAAAGTATAAATCTGATTGATACATGCGTGGTAAGTTAAATAAATACATTGTCTTTGAGTGAGCGTATCGATGTGTCGGCAGCAGGGGAAACGAATATCCGCCGGCTTCACGTAACTTACGCCTTCCGGCAATTGTGTGCGTTTTTGTGATCACGCCATCCATCGCGCAGGCAGTCCACATCGCAGAAGAAGGCACGGCCACCGCAGGCCCCTAAAATAAACGGCCTGAGCACAACCTCTCACCAAAGTACACGATCGAGGACGTACCTGCGCACTTCTTCCATTGCCCAGCGGACCCGCACGTGAAGCAGCGCTGCCACGGACCAGCCGCCGCAGTACGGCCCTCGTCTTCAACATCGACACCCGCGAAATTTCCTCCAGGAAGGTCCATGCGCAGCTCCCAGATGTCACCGAACGCGCGCGAGAAGGCATCCTTTCGGGCGGGGACGTATTGGTTGTTCGTGAAGCCACCGAATAAGTATGTGCGCCCAGTCTGCGGGTCTGCAACCAACTCCGCTTGGGCGCGATAGGTAGGGAAGCCTTGCGTGACGACCTGCTTCCAGGTCTGGGATTGAAGCGGGTCAGAGGGTGAGTCCGTGGTATCGGTTGACGGGCCGTCATAAATGAAGGTGTCGGCGTAGTAAGTGAAACTGAAGCTCACACCACGCTCGGCGTAGTCGGTGGGCAGCGCGGGGTTATACCCGCCCCAAACGATGGTCTTGTTCAAAATGGGGTTCTGCGTGGTCGATTAAGATTAAGAATACGAAAGCTGACTAGTTCTCAACCGCAAAATTTGACTCACGAAGACGCACGCAGTCTCAGACCGAGGCGCTGGGACGTTGCCCACCATCCGTTCGCGTGTCCATTTTCCCGAAGCAATGTCCCAGCTCCAGAAATCGTCGAAAGCGTGTCCATGATCACCGCCGTGTAGCTCGCCTTTCAGCACTGCGCCCATGCGATCGCACTCCCCACCGAGGAGATAAAATTTCTTCTGCGTGTTGTCAACCCAGCTGTTCGGTGTCTTACGCGGTCCAGGGCATGTATTGTCCGCATTCTTCGGTGCCATCACCGTTCCGCTGAGGCGCCGCCACTCTTTCGTGCGCAAGTCGAGTACCATGAATAAGTTGCATCCGACGTTCGTGGTTCCGTGCGTCCCGCCAAAAACGAATAGCTGCTCGCCGACGATTTGTTGTGTCGAGTCTGTCAAGTTACTGCCTGGGTACGGCCACGCTGAGGTCGAAATTCCTGCCCGCGTGTCTGCCACACCTCCGTGCACGAATTTCGTTGAAACGAAACCCCATTTGCGAGTGGTTAGGTCAAAGAAATCGAGAGACTGGCGTCCTGTGAATAGATACGCCTTCTTGTGAGTGGGGTGAACTAATATATTCCACCCTAACCAAGCACCCGTGCGCGACATCGGATGAGGGAACTCAGGTTCCATCCGCCATCCATCGAGGTTACGGAGGTTTATAGAGAACATATCCCTGTAGAAGGGACCTGCAGAGTCTTTTCTGCCGCCAGCGACATACAGTCGACCTAAAAATGTGCATCAATAACATTACTCGAGCAAAGAAAAGCGGCGCATACCGTCCCAGATGAATGTACTAACGCTCATACGGCGTCCTGGACCAGCACTACTCCCCTTATTGATCTTGAGCTTCTTCCACGAACCGAGAAGCTGGAGAGATGGCTGTGTTATCTTATGTCGATGGACCATCATGGGATCAGGATGACGGAGAGTTGTTAATGTCTGAGTACCACCGCGATGGAGAATAGTCCGCGAGATTGCAGGTTCCCGGCGCTGATGATCTCGGGGAATCATAAGTGTGGCCGTATAGCGCCTGTGGACAGCAGTTCCAGTGTTCCCGAAACTAAGGAATGCTGCAGCGGCAGCGGCGCGTGCTTTGGCATACTGTACGCTGAATTGAATGTTTTCTGGGAACCACTCTTCCCAGTCTATATCGAAAAAAGTAATGAGTAAAATATCGTCACTGTTGAAAGTATTGCACATACCGTAAAGTCGAGGAGCTCTCGAAAAACGCAGATTCCGATATACGATCTGGGACTCCTCTAGCCAAAGTAACTCCTTTGATGACACAGATATATGAGCGAATTCGACATATGATAGCGCCAAACATACCACAGGCATGTTTTCCAACTCGCGTTCGCATTGTGCCAGTCCATTAAGACATCCCATCAGATCTACGACATCCGCATCCGCCAACGAAGCATATTTTTGGGACACTATACCGCCATTTGAACATACGGGGAATTCAGCTGTCGGCCCCAAGATTTCTCTTGCTAGTTTCAAGTATTCTTCGTTCGCTGCTGTGTAATTTTCGTTCTGGAATAGGTCATCGGCTGTTTTCAGTCTGATGTGGTAGATGGGCGTTAGATCATGAGCCGCGCCAGCGTGAGATACGAAGGGAAGCAGAGGATGATCTAACCTTGAAAGATTGAGCCTCTCCAGGTCATGAAAGAGATCATTCATGCTGAACAGCATTTCGAAAGCAGGCTGTTGCGATCAGGGAGTGGGCACAGAAAAAGTGGTGAAAGCGACGACTCGATCACAACTGGATCATCATCGTCCGAATGATCGTCAGTATAGAGTTGCTTGCAATGAAGGCGCCTGCCAAACATCACTGCCATTCTCGGCAACCAGCGACCTCCACGAAATGCAAGTTTGATGCAAGTTTGATGCAAGTCTATTGCAAGCAAATTGCAAGTCCCAATTACTCAAATTTTCTGTCGCCTTTCAAGCTATGGTGGAAAGCTCTTAGCTCGATAACTGGAAATATTTAAACGAGAGAACTAGAAGAGAGCGAGAATCGGAGTCGCGGTGTCCAATTGTCCAACAATTGGCATTAATTCAGCATTAAATAATTACGTCGCGATTTGGTCGCGATTCGCCCGAGGAAATCTTTCTCGAATCTTCCCCGTACTTTGCCAAAGCCACAGAGGTAATTAATTGATGTGAACTATCAGTGCTAGTGGACACGGCTCCAGAGCGAAATATTTAGTGACCAGGTACAACTACAAGTTCAAGCGTCAGGTACTAGGCCCCAGATCTCAGCAAGCTCTCACTTCTCGTTACCTTGGGGCTCAATTTTGGCCCGATTAGACGATTTCAGGACGCAGAAGTTGTACGCGGCAGATAATCTATAAGGATACGGGGCTTTACCAATGCAATTCAGTCGAAGGTGATATCGAAGACGCCGTAAACAAGAAGAAAAGTTATGGTTAGTCCAGTGATTAGTGTCTTCAGCTTCAAAGATGGTCCCAGATATTTCCCCCCCAAAAAAGTGAAGCAGTTATACAATTCTTTGATGTTGCTACGAGTTTGCCTCAGCACGACGAAACGAAGAAAACGTGGCGTAGGATCAACACGAGGAGCGATCCTTTACAGTCGACCATACACCACGCGTCCATCAATGATAGTGGCCAGAACTTGGGTGTCCAGGATCTTGTCAGCCGCAACTGACATGATATCCTGGGATAAGATAGTAATATCAGCCCTTTTGCCGATCGTCAGACTGCCCAGAGTGTTTTCCGTAAAGGAGGCGTAAGCGGGGTCAATCGTCATCCCGCGGAGCGCCTCCAATCTCGTAAGGCGCTGTTCAGGGAACCTGGGTGCACTATAAGAATGCGCGATACTGTTAAAGACAAAGTGGGACATACCAGCCGTTAGGGCCATGCGGCGAGGTGTTCTCAGTAGATAAACGCGTGATGGCCGCGTAAAATCCTTTTAATGGATTTATCTCTTCGACGGGAAAATCAGACCCGAGGGTGATACGAGCACCACTGTCAAGAATGCCTCGGAATGCGTACAAAGTCTTAACACGTTCTGGGCCCTAAGTGAAGTCGACAATCGTTGGACGCTAATGAATATAATATAGAAAAACATACCAAACGAGCTTCTGCGAACCACATGTCGCTGATCCTGAGTGGATGTGTCAGTACGATAACATCGCGATGATTACTGACATGCTTACGCATGGGTAGGCTGGATACTTGCGATCACTAAGCGAGATAAAGGTGTTTGAACATAGTTAAATAGTAAAGATTGTACCGGGCGTACCTCCCAGTTCACCGAGGCGGTCCATATCTTCTTTCGTCATGATCTGCGCATGCTCCAAACGAGGTCGCAGAGCGCTCACGTTCACGCCCTGAAGAGCGTGCTCGAAGGCGTCGAGAACAATGCCATTGGCGCGGTCGCCGATAGCGTGGACATTCTACGCATGGTACTCAGCACAAAGATACAAAATTCGAGCACAATGGCGACTTACGACTTGCCACCCATCACGTAAGAAACGAGGAATCACAGATTTCAAGACTTCAGCGGAGATGCGCATAGCTCCATTTGTCGAGGGATTGTCGCTGTATGGCTCATATAACTATTCCCCACAAAAATGTCAGCAGCAGAGAAAAATATCGAGGGTAAAGTCACTCACGGCGGCGCCTCCGGTTCTCAGAGCACCTGCGAGTAACCAAAATGAGAATTTACACGTAATTGAAGCGAGTGTTTCAATTCAAGATCCGTTACGCGTACCATCCGCAAATATTTTGACACTTCTGGCACTCAGCCGTTCGTCCGCCGCACCAGCGAAGGGAGCTATCTGGTCTCCCCAATAATGCCCATATTCGTCGAAATATGTCATGCCATATATTCGGAGCTACGAGTATCGATTTCGGAAGTGCGTGATAAGTGAGCCGTACGGCAGTGCAGAATAAAGCGACGCACCGGAAGAAGTCTGATTTCTGATTGCCTGATCAAAAATCATCTAGATCAGTACTTGGGAACTACGTATGCTGGACGTCGACAGAGAACATACCGTTTGAAAAACGCTAATGATTCTGGCTTGAAACCCGCATCATGTAAAGAGACAAGACCGGCTGCCAGTGCATCGGCGACGGTTCGCTGAAAACGGCGAGCGAGATCTTCTTCAGTCGGAAGCGGCTGCGCGATTAGATCTTGTGCACTATCCATGAAGACACCTTCGATAATCACCAGCTAATTAGCAATGGAGATATGATGATTTTCGGTAAGTGCACCGCACCGGTTGGATTGCCGGTCTTGTCACGCATGATAACGCCACCCTCGATGGTGTCAGGAAATGGAGCATTCTCCGCAAGTGTGCGCTGTGATACCCAGAGTGCGTGTCCGTCGCGGCTCTGCAAAATAATAAGACGTCCGGCGACAACGGGATCTGCTTCTAAGTCTTCCTGGAAAAAAATAAGCCACTTTTCCACGTGCACGAATGTCTTCCCAAGAATTTTCGACATACCGAACTGGGCATCTTTTCAACATCCCATGATGCATGGTCCCATCCCCACCCTTCGATGACGCGTGATTTATTCCGCTCGAGATCTGGGTTGGCTAGGATATAATCTCTCACGAACGACACAGTTTCTGATGGACAAATGGTAAGCAGGGAAGGACTCTCAAATGACGTCGACTCAATGATTTGCCTTCTACGGTCTTCCCTTCAGACAAAGGTATCTGACGACTTGCGCCATATTCGAGGATATGACAATGAGAATCTGGCATAGGAGCATGACGAAGGGGAAAAGGCGGAAATAAAGAGGAAAAGTCGTACCACTCATCCCTGGGATAACGATGGAGCCCTTGGGGGCATATCGGACGGGGACGGAAGACATGCCAATGGTGGTATGGCATCTTTGTTGAATTGAAGCTTCATATACACGAATCAGTGTTCATTGACCTGTGACTCAGGGAGGGAGAACAGCGCACCAAGCTCCCCGGAATCAACAATACGTGAATTATGAATGAGAACACATTCCACAGGTGTATTGTTTTCGTCGACGGTGTATATGTTACCTTCACTAGAGCATAGCGCGTATGTGGCAGGTAGATGGTTTTCCTGTCTTGTAACTTGATAAGCCACGAAAGAAAGGACTGTTGCCGCCACAAATATCTTCCAGTGTCGGCGCTGAGACAGGGGTAGTACAGAAGTTGGTACTAGTTGGGATGGCGTCTCGTCCTTCAGTTTATTGCTGGCCATGAGTCTGTGGAAGGAATATTAGTGAGGAGAGAAAGGCAAGTGGTAGGCAAGTTGTAGGTATCTGGGATCTGGATTTCCCTGGGTTTTGAACGTCAGCCAGAATGGATGGAGCAGCGCTTACATTCTGGTTGCGTAGCCGCTTATATGTTGGGTAACAAGTAAGCTGCCGACAGTGGAACCCTACCAATGCGGGTGAAGTGAACCTAAGGAGAGTTACTGAAGCTACATACTTTGGCTTTGGAAGGCGATCGTACCTGGCGGATTGGTCCGGAGTCCGGGCCTAAGACTCTCAGAGACTCTCAGTCGTCCGAGAGCAGCCGAGAGCCCGGTGACAGTGATCATATGTATCCAAATCAGCGGGGACTATATCTTATAAGCGCCCGGGAGTAGTAAGAAAGCGCTTCAGTTGTTACAGAGATGAACTGGAGCTTCTGAGATGCGTGGCAGATGGTTCATCACGCCGACGCAAACAACTGTCAACCGTACTTATGGGCCAACCCAGGGTCAAGACACAAACTCAAACGACAATAAACCTTATTTAACCTCGAATCATGTGCGACAAGTGTCGGTCAAGTGCAGGTGAAGCAAGTAGGCCAACAGGAAAAATACCGAGGCATCTTCAAGGTCTTTCGAAGTTGCTTCGAAGCACCCCATACTATATTCAAAGAGTTTTTCACTGGCAACTGGTCCGACTCAGAAGCAAATATCAAATATACAGAATATGTAACTATGATGCGCAAGTTCGATGCTCACGCGTTCACGGCCAAAATCGGGCCAAGCGTCCTTTATTTTCACCCCGTCATAGCCAATCTCTTTACATAGTTGTCGTATCTATATGGGCACTCGGTGTGCCCAATTTACAATCACTGAGGAAAGCTACTGAGGACTTGCTACGGCATTACGACTTCACTCAGGTTCGTCATTGCATAGTCCGACAAAGGTGCTGAGGTACTTGCAATCTTCCTCAGTCCTCGGAGCGTCCAGGGATCTATTACTATTTTTACTGCGGTCTATGACGATGTAATGTCATGTATTTCCCCGACTGATCGATATAAACTTTTCATCTCTGAGAAGCTCTAAAGCCAACGGGAGCATCCTTCACTTGCACTGCCAGGAATGTAATCCTGTCTGTTCTATTCTTTTCTGGTCAGATGTATCTACTTTAGCTGCGACAGTCAGAACTTTATGCACACAGGTTTATGATACATTTAGACCGAGGCGAATTCCACCCAGGAATCAAACGAAAAGGCTTTGCCGACATGGCGGAAATGTGAATATGTAGGATAACTTAGAAATTAGCTTTGGGGTTGCGACCAAAGCTGAGTACTATTTCCCAACATTATTAATAAAGATGATATGCCTTCAATTCCAGTTCAAATGAGGCCAAAGCAAATTAGAATGAAGCTTGGATCTCCCGGAAATATCGAGCGAGAGAGGCATATCCACATGCCAGCCAAAGCAGGAGGTCGTGTCATGGGATGTATGGGCGCCTATTACCAAGGAACAAATTAAACGGTATTCTTAGAAGATACATACATAGCTTCCCGCAGCAATTTCCAGGCCAACCAAGCGGAGGTTAAGACATTATAAATAACTTACAGCTACATCTCTGCCTACCCTGAGGTAGGAGATAACGAGCAAAAGGCCACGTACGTACGTCATACAAACGTCATGTCGAGCAGAGCGTACCATCCATGCATGTAGAAGGCTTGAAGAATGACGAGTGTGCTGTCTCTTGACTGCTCGAAAGATTCTCGTCAAGGCGGATGATGGGAACTCCCGTCGCGATTCCGGTACGAAATCTATCCGTTGCACAGTTATAGTTATACCTGAATCGCACTCATTCATCGCAATGATGAATCATGGAATACGGTCCGCAACAAGTCCGCAAACGGTCCGAATGATTCTCGGTAAAATCGAATCGTACCGTATGTGGATTTTCGCCGGACGGCAAAATGTCTTGAGAGAGTCAATGGAAGATTCCATTGTACCAGACTCTTTGGGAGGTTTGAGCTTTCTTCGCTATTTGTTAGGAAGCTGCGCTGAGCTGCGGCGGCCCAGTTGTTGTACGCGGCCTAAAAATAGCTCACAGGTTTTGGACCATTCGAAACTCTTTCAGTTGTTTCGCTTCTCGAACGGCCACCTACATCAAACATTACTAGCCATTCTGAACTGGAAGGATAAATTTGCAGTCACTCGATAAGCGATATCACCAGGTTCTGTGGCGGTCAATATGATTGGATTTGATGGACACGTCCTCGACACAGACAACTAGATCAACATGAATTTGAACCAAGGTATCCACAATACATCCCAACGAAGAACGACAGAGAAATGATTGAGAATGGGGACGGTCACTCGACACATTGAATTTATCGTCCGAAAGAAATAGATGAATAGCACAAAGAAAGCGCCAGGAATAAGAACGGCAGTCATATGCAATCAACGGCGCGTCTCTCAGCTTCCCTCGAACACGGACCCTTGCGGGTGCGAAATCGGAAACAAAGCAGGCTCTCGCCATTGGCTAGCAGGCCAGAAAGGAAATGTATAAAACAGATTAAGGCGGAGTGCAATGCAGTGCAGTCTGGAGCGAACAAGAAAAAAAGGAAAGGCAAACGGCGTACGCGCACATGGGATATATGGTATGGGGATATGATTTGTGATATTGGTAGGGATAGGGGTAGTAGCGGGCAGCACGTCGCGCGAAGGTGGACGAAGAACGAATAGCATATATACATACAACGAACGAACGAACGAGCAGACGCACAATGGGACTCCACCGCGCCGCCACCCGCCCCTCTCCCCCTCTCCCGGCCTCGCCTACACTAAACCCAAATTGCATGGTTGATTGATTGATTGACGGAACTGCGTGTGCGGTGCCGCAGCGGGGATGGGGCTTATGCCTCGGTCATGACGACGTCTTCGACATGTGTCGATGCATCCTCTGCTTCTGCATTCGCGTCCGCATCGTGCTCGCCTTCTGCGTCGGCCGCGCCACCCGCTCCAGGCTCGGGTGCAGAAGTCGTCGTTGTATCCGTAGGCGCGGCGGCGGCATCTACTACGGCAGGCGAGTCAGCACCTACGCAGAAAAATACTTAGTTTGGCAAATTTGAACATGGAAGATACAACAACGCACCCTTGCCATTGATATCCAGATTCGTCACACCTTCCTCGACCAGCTGCTCCTTCGTCACTTCTTTCAGCGCACCGCCGCCGTTCATCTTCCCTGGGCCGGCACTGATCGGGCTCGTTACGCCAGCGGGCTTGTTAGCGTTGAGGATGCGGTGCCATTTGTCGACAAGGCCTTTCGCGCGGGCGCGGAAGTGGAAGTCCTCGTCGCGGGGCGGGATCTTGTCGTCGTCGAGCGCCGCAATATGGCGCATGACTTTGCCAATTTTTGAGAACTAGATAAAGATGTTGTTAGCATGTAGATTCAAGCTGGAAAATCTATCAGACGTCAAGGTGAAATGTGGTGGAGATAGGGTACGTGGCGCGTCCTGCGCCGCGAATAGAGAAGTGCTGGTGTCGTGTATGTGAGCTAGTAGACTGTCCGAAACCGCCGTTCTGTCGTCGAGGGGACAAATAGACTAGAATACTGCATGTAAAGCGATAGAATGCTGTACATTGCGACAAGACAATACCCAGGGGTATGGGACGAAAAGGCTCACCTGCAGCTGTTCAATCGTCATTTCGTCGTATTGCTCGACTGTCGTGAATAACGCGTCCAGTTCGATCATTGCCTGCAGAGGAGAGCATGTCAGTAATCGTATACATCATACACGGGAAAGGGTTAGAAGAAAAGATGAGAACGATGAAAAGGTGAGAACGACGAATGGCGAAGTATACGTCAGGATTTAGAATGAATCGCGTTTCAACACGATAAGAGAAGATGGAGGGAGTTCAAAGGAACGAAAGAGGAAACAGGCGACGACGTACTTCACTCTTTGGTACACCCTTGTTGCTCAGGAATGTCTTCTGCAGCTTGTGGCGCCAATCGCGCACCTTGACGCTCTGAGCATCACCAGTCTTGGCTGTTCCGGGGGACGAGGGTCGACACGTGGTTGATATTTCGAGGTTTATCGTTGTCGATGGTCGGAGCGTCGTATTCGCGCAGGGAGTTTGCGAAATATTCAATGTAGGTGTGGCGGTAGTTTCGAGAGATTGAAGTTGAGAAGAGAGCGATTGATAGAATAAGTTAGCTTTTCATTTCGTGTTCATCCGCATGAAGAAAATGAAAGGCAAATGAAGTAAAAAAGACGTACATTCGTCTTCCTCTTCCCGGTCTCGTCTCGCTTTCTTAGCAGGGGGCGGCGTAGCAGCATCTCTTGCAGCTTTCTTGCTAGATCCGCCGGCAGCATCGCCGTTGTCGGCGCGGTCGCCTCCAGCGGCTTCGTCTTCGCTCTCCACGAGTGTCTTGCTCTTCGCACTCGCACCGTTTTTACGCGGTTTTTTCTCCTTGTCGGCTGGCGTCTTCTTCGCCTTGGGTTCGGCGGTCTTCTTCGCCTTTGGCGCCTTAGTAGGCTTGCTTTCGGCGGCGTCGCTCTCCCGCTTCCTCTTCCTTCCCGGTGCTGCCTTTGTCTTCTTCGCCTTCTTGCCCTCGGCGAGCCCCAACCCGATATCGAGGTCCATGGCATCGGCATCGGCATCCTCGTCCTCTGCCTCGGGATCGTCGCCCGTCGCGGCAGCATCTTCGTCCTCGTCCGAGGCCAGCTGGTCTACCTGGGCATTTTCCTCGGCCTCCTGTGCGGCGGCAGCGGTCGCGGCGCGCTCCGTCATCCACGCGGCGGGGTCAAGCGCAATATGGTATCCCATGCGCAGGTTGTTATTGCGCTTCTTCGTCTCGTCGCTGAGGAAAGCCTCTATCTCGTGCCGCTGGAGGAACGACAGGTCGTTCGCGGAGAGCCAACCACTGCAGAGCGAGTCAGATACGGCCGCGGGTGTAAGATAGCACTTACTAGTCGCCCTGGGGGAAGAAGAGAATGCAGTATGTCGTCAGCCTCTTGTTGGGCGGCTGGTCCCGCTGGACGGCGGGCGGGGCGTCGGCGGGGTCGACGATCTGGGAGATTGTGAGAAGCGAGGAGAGATATACGCGTATGGACATACGATGCCGGGCCATGGAGCGTAGCCCCGCATTTTGCCCAGGACGGGGTCGCCAATGTTGTACTTGCGCACTTCCTTCGCGCTTTTCGATACCTTCTTGCTCATCGTGTCAACATTCAAAACTCTCATTTGCCCTCAACACTAAACACTCACTCACACGTGATGTGACAGGCCCGTGCGTAATGACATCCGTCACGTTCTACTCCGGCGCTTAAACACAAACCAACCCAAACGGCACTTGACCCCGAACTATTTTCACAGGCTTTATCTTTGAATTGTCTTTCTTGCTAAGCACCTCAAAGTCCTCACTAAAGTTTTCAAAGCAATAAAAATGCATCGCACATAGATTGCAAGCCCTTTCACCATAATAGCTCGACGGGTTTGTGGTGCGGATTAGGCGGGCGCTTTCAAGTTAACGAGAGAGCGATCGGATAACAGTTGGATAACAGGGCGCAAATAGCACAAAATCACCCACGCTCTCCAATATACGACTAGGAAATTGTTCGTGCGAAGGACTAGGACGATATATCATTAATATTGGCACGCTTGGAATCATTGTCAACTATGTATTACAGAGTAGTATGTAGACGGATAGCTTGTCATACAGCGAGACTGGCGGAGTGGTGAAACGTATTGGCTGGGTTTAGCACAGACACAAAGGCGTTCATAAAGGGATTTGACCAGTCCTATTTTTAGCTCGCTGTTGCGTGTCCGGAGGATATGCCGCCATGGTGCACTTGATATCAGCATACTCCACTCATAAGTAGCTCGGTACAGAGTTATCCGCAGATATATGTCCTGTATTATTGCTGTCATAGAGACTACTTTTTAATGAAAGGTTTGAGATACTAACGGTGTAGTCATCCCCGGCCGCCAGCCCTCCCGAGGTTACGAGAGCACCGCCGACGAATCCAATTAACTGTCTCGATCTTTTAGCAGACGGCTGTCAATAAGAACCTAATTAGCTATAAAGGCTCTGTTAAAGCAGAATTCTGGACGGATACGCACCTGCAATTTGTCGGCTGGATAATTATCATGGACGTTCAACGTTTCAACGACGATGCAAAGCTGAGGATATAAATGACCCTCCCAGGTTTATATGACGAGGTCAACACCCCGAATTTCGATCCGGATCAACAATAAAGATAATAATGCCAGACGTAATCGTCCAACAGTCATAATAAAATCAAATGAAAGGTGGGTACGTATCTCAATCCTGGACTGGGCAAAATCACGACGGTCTGGGAAAACGGCGTTAGCGCCACGTCGACGTTCAAACCCTTGATAGAAACAACAGATACGGTGTAAAAGACGAGATGTCTAACCTCTTGATAGATCCAGCACACGTCAGGTACGTGTGTATAAGCAAAGTCGGCGGGGTGCTCACCGGGGGAGATGGTCTTGACGGCGAAGATAGTAGATAGGGAAAGGTTCTGAGATAAGCCAGGCGGGAGGGGTTGTTTCTTTGTTAGATGAAGACGATTATTGGCGACTGTAGTGAATCCGCACCTGCTGAAAATCATGAATGTTAGAATTCGTAAATGAAAGGATAGAGCGGTATTTACATCGCATGTCTCGCTGACAGGACTGTCAGGTCCGGGGAGATGGGGTTTGATTCACCGGCGGGAATAGCGTATTGTCGAAGGTACTGCAAAAAATGGGTCATACAGAAGACGCGGGGTGCTGGAGTGAAGACCAGACCTTTCAACCACGTCGGGTATTTTCTGGGTGTACCAGCCCACCTTCTCCTCATACGGAAAAGAAGTGGCTTCGCCCGACGCAAACGCTCACTCCACAACGTGTCGCACAGAGTGATATTCCCACCAAAAAGGGCCTCTTCCGATAACGACTCAGTTCCACGCCCGGATAGCTGCGGAGAAGCATAAGCACGTCAGTTGGATTCAAAGATTTGGCGAGTGTCGCCAGGGAGAACGTACATCCCCGCGTCATGGGAGTCCCCGGAAAACAACACGCCCCTCCGACACGCTCGACTGGGAATAATAAGCTATGTCAGTCTAGGAACAAGAGGGTGATAACACTCACCTGAAGCTCAGACAGACGTCTCCCCAAGTAGCCTAGACCGTTTACGAAATGCCTTCGTCAAGGTCTGACATGTAGTTGATGCAAGACGTCCTGGAGGTGGGATCACAAAGTAAGGTTATACGTTCTAAGAATCACACACATTTCACCGTGCACCTAATATGTGTATGCATCACAGCGAGGAGGGATCATAGGCCCTTGATTTGATATGGGGGATGGAAAATTTCGTCCTGAAGATGGCGGGCTGATCAAGTCGCAACATGACATTCCTCGAAAAGGCCTTGACGGACTTCTTGCCTTGCAATTTCTTATGTCCTATAGCCTCGGAAGACGTATTCGGACGAGTGCACGGACTACACACGCACCATGTACCAGTATTCTCGAACACTTCCATGTCTGTATTTTGGTATGGCGAAATCATCGCTGGTGGCTCCTCGCGGCTCGCCTCATCCCTTTAGAGAACACCCAAATTCGGCACCTGTAAAATATAAGAAGCAGGGCTTCCGAACCGAAGCTAGTTGACCAAAAGAATCAGGTTCTTCTCGTGTTTATTGTGGGATATGCGAGGTGAAGGGCAGGTACATAGAACAAAGATCACTTCGTCCGTACGACAGTTGCTGACAGGTACGTTACTTTTCTATATAAAGCGGTACCGCTCAGCACGTCCGGTGGACAACCCAAATATATTTTTCTCGGGAGGGTTAACTCGTTTTGGAAGCGATATCATGGTGAATGGAGATGTAGACGTACAAAAAGCCGGACACTTGGGTCTAAGTTGTCTGTTTGAGTCGAGACAACATGCTCTGAGTCATGTATCCCCTTGCCTCAATATAAGCGGCACTAAGTATATTCATCGCCACATCCCTACGCAGTAATATAGAGTAGACACCATGCAACCGCGATTTGAGTTGTTTTTCTCCACGAAGATAAGAGCGGCGACGTGCAAATTTACACACGCCCATTGAGATATTCGCCTGCCAACTTCCGCGAGTGCCGTCAGCAGATATGTCCGAAGAGCAGTAAAAATTAGAACTTTTACAACGGAAATGTAGGTGGACATGTGCATTCTAGGAAATCGGCTTTGGCGTTTGTTACTGGAATGACGTATTTCAGAATTTGCACGAGACTCTGCCTAGACAGCCCGCGAAGCGTGGTACCCTGAAATGTTCGATTTTTATATGCCGATATTATGACACGTTGACACTTGGATGTGAGTGACGATAGCGACGGTGCACGTTCGCCGTTGCCTAAATTCCGAATCGTCTGGATACCGATATTTTATCAAAATGCTTACCCACGCGTTGAAAAATGCACCCATTAAATGAAGGGACATCCTCCAAATTGATATTCCAACGCTCAACACTGTCTAGTAATTTCAGATGATGGTCTACGTAATGACAAGTTTATTGCTGCCACTCTTCAAGAACATCCATTCCATGCCACGCGTTAAGGTTCCTTGGGGCATACCTGATACTTGGCCGCTAAATTTGATTTCAGATATTCCGTGCGGAGAAATCGTTACCAAACGTCTTCGGCGCCTGAGGTGCCTGCCGCCCGGCATCTGAACTTGTACATAACATATAACACCGGCTGTTGCCGGCTGGATTGGCCTTTGTGGGACGAACTCTGGAGTCGGGTTATAAGGAAGCGTCGCGAGTACATTGCATTTTTAAATTTTGGATGACAGATCCCCCACGCGGTCGGAACGCCCTCGAATGTACAAGTAACCTCAGGCTCAAAAATGGGTCATTGTACTTACATTCGGGGATATGACCACGCTTTGATCCCTGACAAGTTTTTAACTCGCCTTATTTGATCGTGCGTGGTGTATATTGTGTTTCGAAATGACCAATGGCGAAATGGTGGCTCTAGTACCTCCATTACCAGCGTAACGTCCGTCGATCATCCCCTCTACAGTCCGGCAACTAGGTAAAATAAAAAAGTGTTTGTTGAAACGAGGCTGCAGTATTATGAGTCCCTCGGAGAGAGATGTAGTTCCTCAGGTGAGCGTATACCAGGCGGTCTATTCTGACAAGTACACGCGGCATCAGATGACTCTCTACTAATTGGGAGTGATCATACACGGCCTCGTGTCGGCGCTACAATGGGACTGTACCAATGTTTAGTTTGCCCGCTTCTTGCTGAAGTCGGCTGATCCAATTCCCGTAGGATCCTGTGGAGCTTAATTCACAGGTCAGGTATATGACAGAAGACATCCACCCTTGCAACGGTACTCAAATTTTGCGTCCAATACTACTGTGCGCTCCAAAAATACTGCATGTTGGCAGACACGAGACTCAGGAAAATCATTGACAGCACTATTCTCCCAGAGCCAGTGACTTCCGAGCTACTTATCTGTGCGAACGGGCCCAGATAAACTCTTTGGGAAACGGGCCCATGTGTCTGCATTAGGATATATGTTTAGGGAATTTATAGGAAGAAGCTGTGGTAGCGTAACCTATTTGATACGATGCCGCCGTCCCGCTCAGCACGCATCCGCAGGTAGGTCGAAGGAGATTAAATTAGCAATCCTTCGCCAAGCAGAGCATGGCGGAGAACTACTGACACATTTTCTCCGTTTGGGAATGCTTGTAGGTGAAGTTGACCTGCCATTTAAATGTCAAAACCATTGATTGTTAGGTCATTCCCCACCCCTCCTTTTTCTTCTCCTGAACACACGCGCGAGGATTCGATTTTGGAGTCTGACAATGGCGCTCAAATTGGGTCTTCCTTTATTCCTCGAGGACAAATCTGGCCGCCTTTCTGGATCCGAGTACGTCGATATGTACGGACGGATGCGCCTGCTTCTCAGTCGAAGAGTACACGACGAGGACGAGACCGTGTACCACATCTACGATCAGACGGAAGATTCAGCCCACAGCGACACGCCTTCGATCACCCTACGCTTTGGCCCCAGACACGCACTCGGAACGATAGCATTTCGCGGCCGCCAACCGAAGGATATGGCTCAATATATCTCACAGGTCAACGACATAGCGGGGTATGTTCGTGATCATTTCTGTATCTCACAAAGCGGCATTTAACATTCTATTTAATTCAAGTCCAACTCTGAGACGGTTTTTTGCTTCGGATGGGCGGGAATACCGATGGGGCTGGCGAAAGGTGGAGGGCGAAGAGTGGACGGTGAGTACCCCAGTCGTATGTTCTTGAACAAACATTACTCACCCACCCTCAATGATCCTGTCCGCGTAGTGCACTAATAGCGACGCGGAAGTAGTTGCCGACTATAGCATCAGGCCCCCTCAGGGAGTATATCACGACTCATCCAGCTTCGGAGGAGCCATGCTCACCGTCACGGAGGAGTTTACCCATCTCGCTACCGGTGAGCCACGATGAGCACGTTAGTTTGCGCCCTTCTGACGAGTTTGATGCAAAGAAATGCTGGCGTCTGTGTCGATTATGCGACACATTCTCAGATATAACTTATTTAACGCTGCAGCTGTTTACGAATAGCTTTACCATCGACTCGTGTTGCACGTCCTTTGTACATTATGACCACGTATTCTTACTTACTACCTTCGATTTCTGTTTCTATTTTATCCGATGAACTCGACGACAGCGAAGATTCGCTGCAGACGTGAAAGCCCTGCCTTGCATGTATCACTACTGAAAACAGTTTATTTTCAAACAAACAAAATGCAAATCATACGGTGCGCAGATATAGTACCCGACGTGGAGGTGTATACGTAGATTCAGCCAACAAAAAACAACAAAAAAACTAGATAACAGAGAGAGGGAGGCGATCGAGACATTAGGCGGGATCTGTACCATCGTTCGTAGTGGGTGCGACACAAAGACACGGAAAGGAAGATTCGCGAGAAATACATGCAGTCGCGCGGGTTTATTGAGGAGTGCCTTGAGAGAAATGGGACGTTTTCGTAGACACCCCAGAATACGTAATTCCATATGTGGGCAGCTGCAGTGTGCAGCGACAGGCAGGGGTGATATAGTCTGTGCGTCGTTATTTTAGTTGCGCGTAGTAAGGAACCGTTTGGAATCGTTTTCATAGACGAAAAAAGGATAAGCGGAGAAAACGATCAGACTCCCAAACCCAGAACAAGACGACGAATAATGTAAGGCGACTGGCTTCAGAATCACTCCGGAAATACGAAGATACGAGAAAAGGTATATCCCATAGGCAACAAGACAAAGTGTGGACAGTGAGAAGCGCCAAACCAGCTACCGTCGGGAGATATATTGGTGGGTGTCGGAAATGAAGCGCATCAGAAATTAGACGCACAGGCGCCTAAAATCAAGGGCTGAAGCTCACAGTGAGAGGCTTATCGAATTGGATAACAAACCCCGAGATTTGCACAGGCTCCGTCCTATTTGCAGACTCGCTTCCTTCCTCACGAGTGCCAGATGTCGCCCATTGTTCATGCCCATTAGTCTTGGTATCTAGAGACGCGGTCGACGCAGCAGAGACACTGATTTCAAGACCTGGGTCGCCAAATGAGCGCTGCTCATCGCGTCCGGTGGTGACTCGTCGGTTTTGATAATTTTCGCGAGCTGTGTCGATTGCGGGTTCCGGGTCTTTTGTGGTGACAAGATCGCTACCGGAGGGATGAGTACGAGCTTCTGTAGACATATAAATGACAGTTATAGGACGAGGCTGATGTGGGGTACCTTCGTCCAGATCGATAGCCAGATCAAATTCGTTGGCCACAGCAGTAGATGTTGACGCATCTCCGTATACGTCCTCTGCCCTGCCCAACTCTCCCAGCGCAGCTCTCTGGGAGTAACGTCCCCTTCTAGCAGTAGATTCTCCGGCTCCTTCGAGAGGAAGGCGCACAAGCCTGAAGCCAGGCCGAGGTCGAGGCAGTGGGGACGGCCCCGATGGCGCCCTGTCTCCCCCCTCTCTCGACGGCGAGCGACTTGTATCAGCCTGACTTGCGTAGTGCACTAAAGGTGGTCTGGGACTCGTGGCGGACGGTGGTTGTGAAAAAGCTGGCATTGGCGCACCCACGCGCAATTGGACGTGGCTGCGGGAATATTGCCCTGCGTTTCGGACGTCGATATGGGATACAGAGCGAGAAGAGGCGGAAAATGAAAGAGAATGAGAAGACGAATTGTGGGGGTGACGGGTGTTAGGGCCTGGAGATTCGGTGCGCAGGACAAATGGGTCGTCGACGTTGACGTTGACCATCTTGGCTTCGCTCGTGCGTACGAGGGCATTATATTGTTCATTTCTTCGTTGTCGAGCGTCGATTTTCGTAGTGGCGGAGTCGATGGTGCTACGAGATAGGGTGCCGTATCACAAAAGAATTGCCGCCAGGATGTGAAGGAAAAAGAAAAATCAGAGAAAAGGGGTTAGAAAGATAACCTAGTGAGTGAGCTTACGGATTGACTGCGATAGGCGAGGAAGGAATCAGGTGGGTCCGTTCGTCAGGCTGGTCCTAGTAAGTTGAAAGCCGTTAAAATACATCGCTCACTATCCGGGCTGGTCTAAGCACTTACTGGATTATCCTCTGAGGCATTTCGGCGGTGGAGACAGCAAGAGAAGATGTCGAACATGACAAAAAAGGGTTGGGAATTCGTCTCTTCCTTAGGCCGTTGAGGAGGAGATAGTATAGGCGCTTAGCTGACTCGTCCCGCTTTCTTCGTTCGCCCTTGCAGCAGAGTTGAACGGCCTCATGTACCTGCTCGAAGAAATTGACGGTGGCAGTATTGGGAGGAGGCCATAAAAGGTCCGCTGCGCCGAATCGGTCACAGATTCCCACGTCCAGGAGCTGCACTTTGTCACGTTCGTCTAACGATGACAAGTTTGGGGCAAGTTTGGGGCAAGTTGCAAGCAAGTTGTTAACAAATTGAGTGAACCAATTTGAAACCAAGGGTTGACCAAGAGCAAATTTGAATTAAAATTTGACTAGAATCATACTCGCCGGGCGCGAGCGATGTGTCGAAAAATCTGGACGAGTTCTACTTTTTTTTTTTACGCGAAGTTGATACTTTGTTCTATTGAACAATTTGCTTATTTGTGTGCGTAGGTGGGCCTGATTAGGTTGAAAATCCTATTTTTCCAGCGCTCGAATAACTCGCCAGAGAATACACAGTCGACTATCAGATATCAGAAGAGAGGACGTGGGTGCATGGATGCGGGGTGTTGTTCGCGGTGTTCGGAAGGATAACCGTCGTTTGATGTGGGTTACGAAGATTTATGTATGTCTGCGAAGCATACTAGAATTGAATGGAGGAGGTCGAGAGTGCGTTGCCAGAGCGATGAGATTTGTACGTCGTGTTGCGTCAGTTCACGCTTTAAATACACTTGAAAAAATTGCATATTTTCAAGCTGAATTCAGATTTATTTCTTCAGCTTTAACTCTGCGTAATATAAACGGTAGAATTTTTCACCTTCAAGGTACCCTGTTATTCATTTCAGAATTCAAAAGCTCAACGGAGATGTTCAAGCGACGATACCGGATCGCACCGCTAGTGCTAATTTGGTGCTAAATACCAACTAATAAATTAATAACCACTCAAGTACTCATCGACGTCCATCGTCCCAGCAGCCGGATCAAATATAAAAACACTGCCATTTCAATTATAGGGTCCATTATGATATATATAAAGATGAGATAGGAGCTGCATTCCGCCATCCCATTCTTCCCAAATTCCCACATGCCGACACAGGCATAGACAGAGAGTTCTCGATAACGTCTACCGCGTCGTAAATGCGCGCGTCACGGAGCCCTGCCACCCAAGAGGGCATATACGCTTTGAGGAGCTAGCCAAAGAAAGCCTCGTCGTTGCGGACACGGGATGTGGGTCCTAGGCGCACCGTGTGTCCGTCACATTCGTCCACCTCCTTGCCATCTTCGTTCTGTTCGATGACACCCATGAGCCTCTGTGGTATATGCGGACACGTCCAGCCGGGACTGCGAAGCTATGGCATTCCTGCGCGCGGAGGTCGATGAGGTCGAAGTGGAAGTAACACTCAGTCGCAGTCTCAATTTGCGATCCAAGAAAAATACAGGCCACCGTTTAACCAGGCACGTATGACGGCTGTATCGGGGCGAAACCGTAGGAGAGAAAAGAAAATGCGCCAAATAGCCTAGATGTGGTCTGCGAATGTTAATTTGTACGTCTTATTATCACGTCGTCGCAAACCATGCAATATCCGCTTTATCCGTGTTCTAATCCCGGTCGTTTCTCCGTGCAAGAAGATGGCACAGGCATTGCGCTGGGAAAAAAAATCATATTCCAAGGAAGGGACGGACGAAAATGCGTGTTGTGCGATAGGCTAAGATAGTATTCGCCGTCACCTACGGCCTCCGAGCAGGGTGGGTAGCTTGAACGCACTGTATAGATACATAGAAAAGAGATGGCGGAATCGTCGAAGCTTCTCCTAGGAAGGAGCTTTGGGGATAAGACGCTGAGAGTGGAACCAGCGTTAGATATTTGGAGCATTCGGTAGACACCGGCAGGAAGCGATGTTTCAGCGCTGCGTTCGTGCACAGTCAGACACTCAGGTTTGCTCTCTGCTGCGCAATCAGCGCTAATCAGGGCTCTCGGATCGTGATAGCATGCTGTGTCCCGCAAACGCGTGATGGGCAGAATGGACGTCGATGAATTCGCGCTGAGTATGTCTTCGGTCAAGGTAGAGGGAGCGAATGCATCTATAGCACCCCACATGCTGGTTCTGGTAGGAAAACAAGACACGAGCAAATTGTTAAGGAGATCCGGAGGGCTGTTCACGTAGGTTGAATAGCTGTAGGGTTCTCCAGAGCTCACGGAAGCAGGTAGGTGAGATAACGCGATCCAGTCGACAGGCACGGATTCCGGAAACTATGGGTACGACAGGAGTGTCGAAGCAGGCTTTCCATTTGTCTGTTAGCGTATCCGAGCCAGCGGTTGAGGGTTCAACGTTCAGGTCTCACATGTTCTACCAGACGCTGATGCGCTGGTGCGCGGACTGCAGCATGGGAACGAGTCAGGCGAGCGAGTAAACAATCGACGTGAGAGAGAATAGATAAACCACGCAGGTTATGAGGCAGCGAGAGCGCCGGGTTGGGAAGTGAGTGGCGTGGATTTCCAATGCAGCGATGCGCGAGGCATGGTAGGGTGCGAGCACAGGACAAGCGCTAATATCGAGCGGGACGAGCGGGACGACATGGGCACGCAGTGAATAAGTGACATGCGGCATGCGTAATCTTCCGGCCAAGCGGCGTAGACGGACAGATATAGAGAATTATTAGATGATAGGCGGCGAAGGAAGAGGTGGCGAGGATGGGAAGGGGAGGTCGCTGATTTTGGAAGTCACGGCACAACGCACGAGGCTGATGACAGTTGAAGCTGAACGTTGAATCCAGGATTGCGTGGCGCACCACGCGAGGCCAGAGAGCAGAGCTAGACCGTCACTTTGCGGTAGATACGTGCTATACCAAAGGCGCAGTAAGCAGATCAACGATGTATTAGAGGAGAACTTCTCACCTGATCCAAAGAGACGCGAGTGTAGAGAGTCGAGAAGTAGCACTCAACGACAGTTTTTGATGAGGTTTCCATTATCTATTCGAAGACTAACAATGGGCGCCGGCCTTGTATTGAAGTTGTACGTCGTGAAGATTTTGACACCGGTGAAAAGCTGATGAACTCAAACAAGATAAGCGATGAATCGATGATCGATGATCTACACGGCGCATTTGCTACGCGGCATTTACAGTACATAACCGTCCGGCTATGAGTAGCGCGGTGCAGATGGTGGATGGGGTAGGGAAGCTGCATTGATGACATTGACGATTCGGGCCTCAGGCGGAGTTTGAACGAGCTTGGGCTGTGCAAAGTTCATTTCCTGATCCAATCCCGATCACCACAGTGCCGCCTCTGCGCCCCACTCTACTCAAGTACTCAAGCTCAAGCTCAAGCTCCGAATACATGGAACCAGGTCTGGCGCGTATCTTCCTTTCCATCGCGACACCACCACACGAAAACTCTCGCTATAATTGAACCAAGAAATCGAGCGCCGTTATAAAGCCAGCGCAGGTGGATGAAGGACGAACGAGGCTGCCTGGGTGCGGTAAATTGAGTTTCTGCTATACGGTCAGTATATTGACCTGGTTTGTCGTTTATTATCTGAACGTTTCCCCTACGCAGACAGTGAAAATCCACCGCACCGCTGCCTACGTGCTTCCGCGAATTTTAACACTTTTGTACCAGCTCTGGAATCGTCGAGCACAGTGATGAGCTACCATATGTCAGATCAAAATGCTTTCCCATGACACGCGTACCGTATGCAGTAAGCTCCGAAAACAATGTACGAGTTGACTTTGCTCCGGGCAGATTTCAGGTGAGTATTTCGCTCGCCTATCACTTTCTCCTTCACTGAGTGTCTATAGCTGTTTGAAACGCCTCTCATGCGTCTCTGTAGCCGCCAAATCCTCGTGAATTTATGTGCACGTCTTTGGCTCCAGGCAGAATGCGTTTGTTTTGGAAAGGCAACAGTTGCTGGGAGGTTCGTGTGAGGGCTACGAGGTACAACAGAAGTAAGTCGGCGTTGTCGTCCTTGTAAGAAACATTCTCATGACGAGCTGCTTTAGCAGCTTCCGTACTCGCCCCTTTCCTTACAGAAAATATGGAGTACTTGAAGATGTCGCACTTCCATGGAGCGCATGCTGCGCATCTGTACGTTGGACCATCCCCAGAAGGCTATGGAGGCGGCGATGGAGTCGGATGGACAGAGAGCGACCATTGTGGGGCTGGCTTTGACGCAGACGAGGTATTTCATAGACTCTATGTCGTAAGTAAATAATATACGCAACTTCACAAAGACCGTGACATTAGTGATCTTCAGAGCCTTGCCCGGTGTGTCAATGTAGTACAGGCATCTTTCAAGAAGGACGGTGGCCGCTCTTGCTTTCTGGGAGCTTACCATGTTGTTTTATTGAATTTGGTTCTTTCATCTCTATTGTCCCGTTTCAACGCCTGGAAGAAGTGGAAACGTTCGTCCTAAACGACTACGCGAGGTTAGTCCCACGTTGAAAAGTCTTTGAATACCTACGCTCATGGTTACATTTCGCAGTATCAGGCGCTCCGTAAATTTGTCTTTTACTCCTCAAAGTACGAGTCATCTCAGAAGTTAATTGGGTACACCGCGTAAGTTTGTCCTGTTTCTCATTAGACGGCGCCCGTATTCATGTAATGCAGAAAAGCAGGATGCAAGATTCATTCATCGTCCTCTCTGTTGTGTCACTCGTGTGTCTGACCGAGTCTGAAGAAATTTGCGACAGTTTGACAGTGGGTACGTTAGTGTTACGCATACCTCATAGACGGCGCCCGAACTCACACGACAATAGGCCGCCAGAACGCAGAATACGGTGGTGCTTTGGATGTGCCATAGGCTCATACGTTTGGTCGACGTGAGGGCCGATGTGGACGGGATTCACGGGCCATTCGTGGCGCCGCGTTCTGGACACGGTCCGGTGATCCGTAGACTAGCCCCGCCGTCGCTA
>JAEKIV010000229.1:0-45528 GCA_016801325.1 Hypholoma fasciculare
GAGACGAGTCAGATCAAAGTCAGATTCTCTGCGACTCAGCTGTCTATTCAGCAACAATCTAGCTCGCACCAAATCGCCTTGGACAAAATCGCCTTGGGTGAGTACTACCACGTCTCTTTACCCCTCAGAGTCATCGGTCCATTTTTTATTAATTCTTTGCGACAGATGCTGCCGGTGTCCTGGGATACGAGGGGCCGGCGGGCTCACCTCCAGCCGTCCTTGGTACCTCAGGAACCAGAGACTTCCCCTTTTTTCCCACTAGAACTAGAGAGAAAGATCTTCGAATTGGCAGTCGAACAAAGCCCTGAATGCGCGACATCTTTCATGTTAGTCGCAGCACGGGTGTACAACTGGTAGATCCATTCCGTTCAACTCGCTTCGAATGACAGTAATGGAGCTGACAATGCTACCCTACAAACAGGATTGCAGCTATACGTTATAGCGTAGCCTATCGTTTGACAGGGAAAATTTATCCAGGCCGGAAGATCTATTTGCCAACTCATAATGTGCATGAATACACGCCTGACGTCAAGTACTATGGGTTCTTCGTGAAGCATCTTCTTGTCGGTGGGAATCTTACAATCAATGATATCAACAAAACACTGCTCTCGTGCCCGAACGTTACAGACCTAGGATTATGGTCCGCTCATCCCGCCCGAGAATTCCTCTTATGTTTCCGAGAATTAAGGCTTAAAAGACTGTCCGCGAACCTTTCGTCTCTCAATATGACTGACCCAGCATTTTCCCGAATCACTCACCTGGATATCACAGAGCTTACATCGACGTGGGAGAAGTGGAAAGGCCTTACCTATATGCCCAGCCTGTCTCATGTTGCCATCAATAAATCTGTCGACACCGATATTCTTCTCCGCCTCCTTCAACAATGCTCAAAGCTGAAAATATTGCTGATCGTGAAGAATTCGGACACCTGGAAGAAGCTCGACACTTTAAATTTAATCACTGATCCACGGTTCGTGATGATGCGCATAGTCCGTTATGTGGCGGCGGATTGGGCCCGTGGCTCTGGATCAGACCCATGCGGCTGTATGTGGGACTGGGCCGAGGCGATATCTTCCGCCAAACAGCGTGAGTATCTGCCTAGTACTGGAATTGCAGTATGAGTTATTAATGCACCGTTTTTTATTTCATTTAAAGGCGGATTATTTAAAGACAAAAGCAAACTAGCGACATGGTTTTATTACCTTGGTTGGGAGAAACAACTTCGCGAGATTTGTAACCCTGCCGCCTCAAGTTCTTAAGCCCTCGGAGATGTGCTACAATTGAAGATAATAATTGGAGCATGACCCAACGTATGAAACTATATTATATATAATATTGGAAGAAGCAGAATGGACAAGGGACATAGGGCCGAGATACAACGTCTGTGACTATCTACTATCTATCAGAATAATACGGCAATTATCTACGCCATTTACGCATCTATAATCTATTTTTTCTGTCTAGTTCTGGGACCATCTTTGAGTTCAAAGATTCAGATACCAGTCACATCCCATAGTATTTAATCCAGCAGTCCATCCATGATCATTGGGTCGATGAATTACGGTTTGTAGGATGAAGCTCCAGAAATAAACCTCACGAAGGTGTTCACGAAGGCGTTGGGATTGCGGTGGATGTTAAAGCGTTGACCGCAGAAGAGTAGTCGGAAGTTCTGGTTAACGTTGAACGCGTCGTAGTCTGACTTTACTTGGGAGGCCAACGTCTGGCTTCCGGGAGATGCCGGTGTAATCATCTTGAATGCTGTTCAATCATCAATGAACACTTAATACACAAGCGGACTTGAAGCGGACGTGGATGCAGGGCTAGCTGCGAGTTGCGATTCTCGACAACCCTTACACGGCCTTAGCAATGTATTGTTGGTGCTGCTAGTACTTGCCATTGAGGACAATGGACAACACTCAGGCAGCGATCATTTTGGACCTCACCTGGTTACTGGTATAGTGAAATAAGTCTTACAACAACCCCAGATCCTTTTTCAAAGCGTCAACACGATCCTAAGAATTATTGGTTATAATGAGTTGAATTCACAGTCTTCAAATCACATACCCATTCCAAGACTTCTAAGTCATACAATTTGCGGCGCCATTCTGCCATATCCCACGGAAAAGGTCCTCGGCGGCCCGTTTCCCAATACCCCAAATCATAATAACGGTCAAGCCAATCACTCGATGCACCTCTGGGGATAGGGCGATCGGCAGCTGCTTCGAGTATAAGCCGTAATTCAATGCCACCAAGAAAGCAGTAGAAAAGGTCCGGATTCCTTTTGTACATCTGAGTGCGAAAGAATGCACGCAACATGGGATCATAGGTGTGCTGGTCTGTTTCAAAGTTTTCAGGATCAAAGTAAGGACCCCATATAAACCGATGGCGCTCTTCATTGAACCAGCCAATGCCACTCAAATTTGCCCAGAGCGGACGAAAACCAGCAGATTCCCAATCTATAACTCCGGTAATTCTTCCTGACTGTGGGTCAATCATAACATTCCCCTCGTGTAAATCGCCATGAGAGAAGCGGAAGTTGACTGCATCGCCAGACGGCCCAAATAATCTCGAAGTAGGATACAGCCTGTGGACGCCTTGGAAAAGCTCCACGCACTTTTCGCGGGTGGGAAGATCATAAGCAGACCTCGTGGTTGGAATTCCGTTGAAAGCAACGAGTTTGACGTATTCTTCTGACGTGAAGACAGTTGGTGTTTGGGAGGGAGTTGGCATAGCTAAGCAGTAGTCTATAGCAGATATTTCATTCAGAGGCCCCAGTTTGAATTTCCCAGCAATAGAAGTGGTGCAAAGACGCTTCATCGAGAGCAATGATTCAGAGGATAGAGGTACCCATCGCAGTGCCGACCTATTGATCACAGTATCAGATAATCCATTTGCTGCGCCTACGAGGCCACTATCATCCTTGGTTTCGACACTGTGATAGATACTTCCGCATCTATCTGCCTTCAGACGGTATAACTGGTCGTAAAAATCAATAATGTCCAGTGCAAGCCTCTGTTTTTGGGGAAAGTCCAAGTTGCTCCATCCTTCTCCCATCGTAACCCCAGGAACATGTTCCATGAGTATCCATTCAGCTCCCACAGGATTATTGGACTCAGAGCAGTAGGATAAGACTCCTGGAACTGGAATAGACGTCTTTGCTGGGAAATATTCAGTTTTTTGAAAAAGATCCACTGGTATGACTTGACTTACTGCGCACGAACTCCATTGCGGCTACTTCAGCCTCAGTCTTGAAGAGCGGCCTGACTGGGGCAACTACGCGAGCAATGACAGAGCGGGACTGAGCCTGGAAAGAGTATACTCTAGCATAGCCTTGTTCTTGTCCCTCCGATTTGGGATTCACTCGAATAGGTGGGCCACACTCGGTTGCAGGCACACGGAGAACTTGGCAAACAATGCTTCTCAGAGCTACTAGATCAACAGCAACTGAAATCCAGGGGTCGTCAACTCCAACGAAGTCGAGCGAAAATCGAATTTCGGACATGTTAGATTACGAGTGGCTGAGCGAAGTCGACGGGGGGTCGTTCTAGTGATTGAGAACAGAGAGGTTTACTGACACGAAGTCATACGCGGCGTCAGCTGAGTCTGAAATGAGTATTCGGAAGCCGACGGCCCGCAAGTAAGCACATATTCCCTTCGGCAATGTCCGCGTATCTTAGTGCAGCTCGCGCCAGGCTGCCGCGCTTAACGCGACGCGCCCCTTTCTTCTTTACCACCACCACCATCCCTCAATACTCTTGCTTCCTGGCGCATCCCACTTCTCGCTGTGCAGTACTCACACTCCCTCGGCGCATCCAATGTCAGACTACATGCCTGTCACCGTAATGCAAGTCCAGCTCCCTGCCGTTAGGGGTCTGTGCGCTTTTCGCAGATCGTTCGTTGAACACAGAGCAGAAACCTCATATTAACTCGTAGGTAATACCTGTTTAAAGAGTGCGAAATGCTTCAAGGACCAAAGCTCGCGAAACTTTGGCTCCGCTAGATGAGATCGAACTTCGAAGACAAAACTGGAAACTGAAGACTCCGAGGCACGCACTGATGGACAACCTTTGTACCATGGGCACCCACTTTAGACCGCTACGCAGCTGCCTATTGATCTCTACACTACCAGAATCTCGCTCTTCTTCATGCCCTAACTTCCACATCAGCGGCCTCCGGATGGTGTGCGACCAAACTTGTCAAGAAAACATGCGTCCGACTGTTCGTGCGGGTCATCCGTCGTGTCTGGCGTCCTGCCTTCCTGCGCATGCAAGGAGAAACTTTCTTTCTCGATTGAGGACGCGAAGCAAAATGGTTAGTCAAGTCGCTCGAGGGCAACATAGACTACACGTGTACATACCCTGCCACGACAGTCGGACTCGTAGCGGCGTACGCGCGTCGCGCACGATGCTGAAAAGGTCGCGTACCTCGGTGATGTAGAGGATCCATGCACGCATGCAGAGTACGTACCCAGCCCAGTCCAGTCCCCGCGAGGCGCCTGACGCCCATATGGACGCTGGATGCCAGATGGGACGCCGACTCAAATCAGCCGCCTCATACGCGCCAAGCCTGGCGGTCACCAAGCGATCACAGAACAATTTATCAGATATCGCGCGCAATATAAAAACTGCATCTTATCAGATTATAGCCCCTCTCGTCTCTTCCCCAAATCCAATCACCCGCCTGCAAAAACCAAAAGGACGCCCCGACGCCCACTCCATAACCAAAACTGTCTTAGTCTCGAACGCCCCTAGATACCCCCCACACAAGAAAAGAATGGATTCCACAAGCGCAGTCACTCGCCGCCTGCAAGCGCTCGTGAACCACACCGCTGGCGCTGGCGCCCCACAACCACCTCCACCGGCTGGCGAGCCGCTGGTCATCCTCCCCGACGGCGGCGCCGTCACCGTCGCACACGCCGCGCAGAAAGAGGGTCAGCACAAGATCCTGCACAACGGCGCGCACATCCTCTCCTACACGCTCGACGCTTCCACCGCGCTCGCGTTCGACGCCGTAGCCGCGGGGACGCGCTTCCACGGCGTGACGACGCACATCCCCGCATACCCGCTGCTTACGCTGAGCGCGCCCGTGTCGGATGCTGAGCATGGGCGGAAGACGCCTAGTAGCGTGGCGCTAGAGGATTGCTGGACGGGCGTGTACGCTCTCTTCACGCTGTTCCACACGCAGGAGCACATCCCTGCTGTGCTCGGCGCTCTAGCGAACGCGGCAGAGATCCGCGCGTACCTGCTCACCTCCGGCCTCGCGCGCGCGCGCCCTGCCCTTCCCTTGCCCTTTCCTTCCACCGGCGCCTCATCCGCCCCTTCCCCTGCGCCACCAACGCCAACGGACACAACAGCTACATCGCCCACAGAAACACCCGTCCTCTTCCTCTCCCGCGCGGCGTTCTGGCAGGGAGCGGGCACCACTGGCTTCCACACGCGCCCCACCTGGCTGCTCACCCCGCACCCGCCGCTGCCTCCGCTCCCAACGTACACGCGTTCCGAGCGCAGCATCGCCGTGCACCCGCAGCGCCCCGCAAAGCCCGCTCCCGGGGAGGTGCTCTACCGCCGGTGGTGCGGCGCGCTGCGCGAGGTCGTCGAGATCACGCATTTCGACGTCGACGGCGTGCGCGATGCGGAGTACGCGCCTTCCGCTGGAGGCGGTGCAGCGGTCGGGGTGGGCGAAGAAGGCCAGAAGATCTCGCGCCACCTCGCGGCGTTCCACGCGTGGCACAACTCGTCGCGCGTGAACGCAGCGTGGGGCGAGCGCGGCGCGCTTGCGTCGCACCGCGCGTACATCGACGGGCTCCTCGAGGACCCGCATGCGCTGCCGTGCATGCTCTCCTGGAACGGCGAGCTGATGGGGTACGTCGAGATCGTGTACACGAAGGAGGACCATGTCGCGATGAACTACCCCGCGGGCGTTGTGCCCGGCGAGTGGGAGCGCGGGATCCATGTGCTCGTCGGGGAGGACAAGTTCCTCGGTGGCGGACGCGGTGCGTGTCTTTCTTTTTCATGCATAACGCGTGGACGCTTATGATATCCATTACAGCGGAAATCTGGATCCGCTCGCTATGCCACTATATCTTCCTCGCGGACCCGCGCACAGACCGCGTCGTCGGCGAGCCGAGCAGCGACAACGTCCCGATCGACAAGGCGGGCATCGCCTCTGGGTTCCACACCCAAACCGTGCGTCTACCCACCACCTATTTCTTTGTCCTCTCCATTCTCTCGCTGCTCCCGCTCACGGCTCAACCGCAGATCTTCGACTTCCCGTACAAGCGCTCGCGCCTCATCCTCAACCCGCGCGAGAAGTTCTTCACGCTCTGCCGACTGTGGTAGTTTCTCTCGTCCTGTCCGGTAACTGCATGAATTACACACATCTACATAGCTGTTGTTCATATCGAGGTCGAATACATACTTTATTCCTACTTATGGATCGTCACCGCAAAATACACGCCCGTCATACAGAACTAGATGTTGAACAGAAACCCCTCCTCTTCCCCGATCTCGTCCCCCAGCCCAGCACCAAATACGACCCCGTCCGAACCATCCACCACCGCTGTCGTCGTCGCTTTGGGCTTCGCGCGCATAACATCAGTAGACGTATGCGGTCTGCGCCTCTCCGTCGGTTTCCCCGCCAGCGCCTTCTTCTCCAAGGCAGCACGCGCCACGCTGCTCGACGATCCGGGACGCGTCAGCGCGGGGTTCTTGACTACAGATGTAAGAGGCGCTTTGGCTCTCGCTACAGGGATGGCTTTAGCGGTGGTCGTAGGCAGAGCTTTGGTCGTAGTCGTTGCAGTAGTAGAGGATGCCGTGCGCAGTCGCGACGCCGCCGCTGCGGGTTGGGAGCGCGTCGATGTGGCCGAGTCTGATGGGACGAGGCGGGGAGTCGAAGCTGAGCGCGATGCGCCCACGCGCGCCGCCGCAGAGCGTGTCGTTGATAATGCGCCCGGGCCTTTGGCGAGCGGGTTGGCGAGCTTCGTCTTCGACGCGGGAGGAAGCGCAGGTGGTAAGGATTCCTTGCGCGCGAGGGCGAATGGGTCGTCGGATTCTTTCGAGCAGCCCACCAGTTATATTTAGATTATATAGTAAAGAGGGAAATTGTATGTGTACGCACCGAGCTCGGGCAGCGCCATGAGCTCCCACACAGGGCTCTCCAGCGCCGCCACACCAAAATCGGGTACTACAACTTCGTCATACGTCGGCGCATGCACGAGCGCAGCGAGCGTTCGCCCGACCTGGGCGTAGTCAGGGAGCGCAAAATTGAGCGGGGGGCAATACGGGAGGTCTGTATGACCGCCACCGTCAGCCGCGGTCCTTCAAACGACAAAAACAAAACAAGAAACCAAAAACGCACCGAGCGTATTAGGCGCGCCATACTCCACCTCGTCCGTGTCCTTATCCTCCACGACGGCGGCGTCCGCCTCCTGCTGCACCCCCTCGGGCAGCACGATCTCCCCGTCGCTCGCGTCCCAGTGGCGCCCGCTGTTCACGGGCGTCTCGAACCGCCCCGCGCCCGAGCTGCGCGGGTGTTTAGGGTGCTTGCGCAGCGAGCTCGGGCGCTGGGCCGAGTCGGGCGTACCCCCTCCTTCGCCTTTATCCCCGCCCGCCCCTGCAGCATCATCGCGGTGGGGTACAATCTTCAAAGGCTTCGCCCCGCCTCCTGCGAGGGGCGAATGGAGCAGCAGCGCATGCGCAAAGCGGTTCGGGAGCGGCGTCTTGTCGCCGAGCGGGCGCGCGCTCGCGAGATAGATGCGCTGCTTGCCGTGCTCTAATCAATACACACACCGCTCTACATCAGCCGCTCACACTCAAAAAAAGGAAAAACACAACACTCACTAGCAGCAGACGCCTGGAACGGCGTCTTCGGGAACGCAGGGGCGACGACGGCGTGCTTGCCAAGTTTGCCATTAATCGTCGCAGCAGCGCCCGCGTGGGCGTTTTCAGCGCGGTTCTTCAGCGCGCGGCCGGGAGTTCGGGCGGGAAAGTGTGCGCCGTCGGTGGGCAGTTGGGCCGGGCGTGAGCTTAGCATTGAGTTGGAGAGTTGGAGTGGAGTGGCATGTAGTGGCAAGGGCGAGTTGCTTGTGATCGCGAGTTCAACTACCGCTCATGTGATCGCGTAGCGACTCAACCGGGCCGGGAGTACGACGCACGAGAGTTTTTGTCAAGTCCAAAGTCAAGTCTTTTCCTCAAAACCGCCCACGCAGCAGTTGAATACAGTAAAAATGATTAGGAAGTGATTAAAAATGAGAATCAAGTAGAATAATACAAGTATGTAACAATTTTGTCAGATAAGAAGAATGGCAAGCAGTTGATAAAAGTCTATGCAGAATCGTTGAAAGTAGTAGGATGTAGTGTGTACGAAGTCTCAAAAGATGAGCAAAATTATGATATTTATACAATGCACCAAGAAGACCCACTCCGTGTATCCTCACCTACGCCTCTTATGTGCTCCGTCCGACGCACCAGCCCCACCGCCCTCCTCCACAGGTAGCTGCCGCTTCCCCCCACTCACCCGCCGCGTCGCGCGCGTCGGGCTCGGTGGCACGAACGTCGGCTCCACCGTCGTGAACGAGTTGTTCGAGAACGGCGTCGCCGCGCCACTCCCCCCTCCCCCAGGGATGAGCGTCATGCTCCCCTTGCGCGAATGCGCAGGGGACGGCGTGGAGGGCGCCTCTGTCGCGGGCGGTGTGGGCACGGTGGTGGTGGTGGTGGTGGTGGTGCCCGGCGTCACGGTGCTAGCGCCTGCGCCTGCGATGGCGGCGGTGGCTGTTCCGAGCTCGGCTGATTCGTCGAGCGCCTGCATCTTCGCGAGGATCGCGCGGTAGCCTGCCTGGATGAGCCCGAAGAGCCCGGGCTTCTTAGTGTAGATGCGGAGAAGAACCTCGGCGAAGTACTGCGGCATCAGATTCGAGTACTCGCCGCGGCTAGCCTTCATGCTCTCTTCATTCATGATATCAATTAGATTGGTGATTGCGCAAGGATGCGATCAACAGCTCACCGTTGGGCTTGCGCTTCGAATAGAACTTCACAAAGTCCAAGACGTTCTTCTCTTTCATGCCGCAGTGGAGAGTGGAAAAGGAAACAATGACGTCGGAGACCGTCAGGCTGGCAGCGTTCGGCAGCACCACCACTTGTCCATCTTCACCGAGTATGGGATACTGCGACGACCCATGTACAGCTTCGACGATATGCTCTCGCGTAACATGCTTTCTGAAAAGCTCGCGGAAGGGCCAGTCAATCGTCTTATGGTCCACGCATATATACAGGTCGCGAGCGTGTATTCGGTCCATAATTGCACGAGATTCCGCAAGCTCCTGAAGGCAAACAATTACATTCCTTTCAGAAAAAAAATTAAGGTGACTCACTGGTTCCACGGAGGCTTCGATACGAGACATGATGTGATCAGTCAAATGAAGAAACCTTTCCGGCTTGAAGACGTCTTCGGCGATGCGGAGAGCTGGTTCCGCAGCAAGTAGCGCATCTATGAGCATAAACTCAATAGCTACGGCTAAAACGCAGCCGTTCAGAAGATTGGAACTCCATACTGCATCTCACGAGAACATACCTGTCTTATGGTTGTAAATCAACTTGTGCAATTTGAACCGCGTCTGCCCAATCTCATAGACACTGTTGGCATCTTTAATCGCGTAGCAGATCTCATTGTTGATCACTCTCGCAGATTTAAGAAATCTGTGAACCAGTAATTACATTGAAAAGTAAGCTCTTAGAAGAAACTTCACACACCTCTTTAATGAAAGGTGAATGGGATCGCCAATCATGTGAGAATCGCGATGGAAGTAATCCAATTTGTCGACGTCGATTCCATTGCGTTTATTAGCGACTATGTCGAACAAAAAGCCCTTTTCGTGTGGGCTGCGCTTATTGAGAAAAATGTCAACTTCATAGTGGGAGAGGCAGCTTACGCCCGTGAACGGTCTCCCGATATCAATGCCTTGATGAACTCTTGATCTTCATGAGCGATTTTGACGTTGTTGTCGCTAACGAGGTAATCAAGCATCAATTCGGACCCGTCCTCATGCTTCCACGACTTCCCGGTGCCTGCGCTGGGCGAAGGATGAGATGAAGAAAGGTGTAACGGGAGAAAGTCTGCTTACAGTGCAGTAGGTATGAAGCTCCCATCCCATACATGACTCCATGGGCCATGACCAAGATCATGACACAGGCCAGCCAGTTCTACGCAGTCAACGTCCCGGTCGGTGACCTCGAGTTCGGGCTGGGAGTCCTTTATATGCGTCGCCATGATGCGCGCGAGATGAGCAACGCCTATAAAGTAAAAGTGAGCTTGGCGAGTAGATGAGTCACGCCGGTGTACGCACCCAGCGAATGCTCAAACCGCGTATGCGTTGCTCCTGGCCAGACATATGCGGTCGTACCGAGCTGCTTGACATTGCGCAGTCTCTGAAATTGCTTCCTGGTATAATTCTGTTAAAATCATGCTCAGTGATTGAGGTTTTTGAGCGCTTACGTGTCGATAAAGCGAGATAGTGTGGCAGACACCATAACTGTATGAAGAAAGTCAGCCTACGCTAACTCTTGCTAGATACTCGACACACTGACTGTAATCGTGGATGGGGTCCTTGATCGCCCGACTAGTCACACGTGGGTTCTCAGCAGCGCATCCTCTAGGGTACTCGCTTTCGTCGAAGATGTTCATCTTAAATTGCAGGAAGGGATGGGTGCGAGGCGGAATAAAGGGGCTGCGTTCAAGGAAGGCTGAGCAAAGGGGGCTGAATGAGCGAGAACGAAACAAAGGGAGAGGTATGGGGCCTATATTCCAGGCGCGGGGTATTGGTCAGAGATATAAGCCGAGGCGGCGAGATTGAAGGAGGAGACGGTCATGAAAGAAAGAGCAGAGCTCAAAGGAATCTGGAACGCGCTTCCCCGCTCTTTGCCACGTGGTCGTGGCTCTTCAGTGCAAATCTATTTTTATGCCGTCCATCCTTTCCTTAACCTAATCTCGAAGTTTATATTACCAAATCGTTCAAGTCTATATAGATGTTATACTTCTACTATTCTCTAAATATAAATATTCCTTATAGAGTTATTCGAGCAAGACCTTCAGACATCACTTCGAAATCCTCCGCCTCAACTGTAACAATAGCTTGATCGATGTAGTTGAGGATAGTATCGTAGGCGAATGCCGCTAATGAGGCCTCGGTTTTTTCAAAGGTTTTAACCGCATTTTCGGGACCATAGTACCTATTGACATACGCAATGCTGAAAAATGCAGAGAGCTGGTTCATCAAGGTGCCAAAAGCCTCTCCGAAATACGGCGTCGCTGGGTACAAGGTGCAGAAATCTTCGCTGAGCGCACCGACCTTGGCTTTGGAAGCAACCTCCGGATCGTCATCATCCCAGTGCATGAATGCTTCTGGGAGCACTTCCAGCTTTTGTCCTGGGCCAGAGTATCTGCAGCATATCCAACAGAGGACATAGAAAAACGACTCGAGGTCGTCCATGTAATCCCGGCGCTTGCATCTGTTGAGGAACGGGCTAAAACTCTGAAGCACGTTGACAGACTGAAAAGCACGGGTTCCCTGTATACACATTTTTTGTCAGTTTCATGGACCTTTTTCTCGTGATTGTAATGCCGCTTACCAGCTCAAAGCTCGTCATACTCAGACTGCATATTTTAGGATCAACAAATCGAGTGGCCATATCGAAATCAATGAGAACGCCTCGATTGCCAATGTCAGATAGGTCTTGCCGGAGAAGAATATTATTGGCACTGATATCGCGGTGAAGAATGCCCTTTTCGATCCAGAGACTTCGATGGCCTAATGAGAGAAGCGACAATCAGTATGGCTCGTCAGGCAAAAGCTATGTAAATATCCTCACCGCAGATAGCGTCACGGAAAGCATATAGCAAATGACTGCGCGACTTGAAGCCCTTGATCGAGCCCGAGTATCGGACAAGGAGCAAACGGGAGAGAACACGGTCCGTGAAGACTTCCTTCAAATCGAGAGGCAAGTTTTCCACGTCGAGGCCGCGCACGGTGGAGATCTTCGCTACGTTGTCCTGGAAAGATAACATCTGACCCACGCCATCCAGCCCCTCGACGTCTTTCATGAACCTCCACTCAGCCGCGCTGTACACGGGCCTCCAGGCGTCCTTGATTATGAACTGCTCCTCGCCTTTCTGGGCCAGCCAAACGCACGTCCCTCGACCCCGAATCGCGGAGTCGTCAAAGATCGGCGTGCTTTTGACCAAGCGGTATATACTGGGCTTGTTCAATTCGTTGTCGAGGATCTTGATGTACCGCACTCCGTTCTTCCAGAATATCGACGGGTCAAAACCAACGTGTTTCGCTTGATCAGACGATGCCCCAAGGATAAACTTGACGAACAGGACGGGGAACTTGTGTATGTTGACTGCGGATGAGCAGTATACCGCGTCGCGGCCGAATGCGTAGAGTCTGATGTAGACATTCGAGACGACGAAGCAGTTTACGAGATGGCGATTTCCTTGCTGCCAAAACACTTGTCTGTGAAAGCATGTACGTGTTAGACGCGAAACATGCATAGATACGCGCGACTTTACCTTGCATAAACCCCAGCTTGGGTGTAATTGGCGCGCGCACCAAAGTTCCTCTGGAGTGTGACTTCAAAAGGGGAGACAAGTATCCCATACCCAGGGCTGTCCGCGCCGGACTCGTCTAGAACCTCGAAATTACTGGGCACTGATTTGTCCTTGACACGCGCCTCGAAACAGATATCCGGCGTAGATTTCAGGACAGGAATATCTCTAGACTTCAAAGGCTGCGGGCCGTCTCCCTTGGTGGCTGGAATGACGCTGGGAGGATAAGGGACCACGCAGGTCGTCGACGCCGGCCCAAAGCGTTCGGTGACAGATGTAAATATTTCACAGAGCGGACCGTACAGCTCCCCCTCCGCCTTCGGGTTGACGGGTACACGGCGCCATCGTTTCTTGGTCGAGTCGTACAGCGGACACTCCTCGAGGAACTTGGATATGTCTTTGGTATCAGCTATTCCTTTGAAGGCGCGGTCGGCGAGCCCCAAATCGAAGTGGGAGTGCCCTTTAAATTCTGCAGCCAGCGCCACTGCTTCGTTCGGGTCGGCGGTGCTCGTGCAATTTGACATGGGAGACTGGAAGCTCGGGAAGCGTTACTCTTCGGGCGCTAGACTGGCGATTGTGTTATGTAGGACGTCGGTAGGAATGCCACAAGAGGGGAGGTTCAAAGTAGCCGGCGGTGGGGGGTTAGGAAAATACGCTAGATGGCCTCGCGTTTATATAGTGTTCCTCTGTAAAGCGTTTCATGAGCCAGCTTGGGCCGTAAATGAAGGCCACGCACTGGAAGCAGGCACAATGCGACAATGGAATGTGGCATGGTATGCCACTCAGTAGTGAAGTAAGCTCACGCTCAATGGCTGCTAGATTGTAGTTATGAGAGGAATAATGAATACACAAGTAGATCTCGTTTTCGCACTTGTGTGTTTCAACATTTTGCTAGCAACTGTTGGAGCTTAAAGCAGTTCAAAGCCTGCTATGTCGGTTTTCTTCAATTTGTCCGATGTCATCAATTCGTGATTTCCGCTGGAGTGGCTTGTATCATTCCACACCTGAAATCAGTTCCCTTGCCGCCTCTGGCCTGTTCAAGATACGCAGCGTCATGAGAAACCAGTGGAAAATATTGAGCAATCGGAAAAATAGGGAAGAACCGAGGAAGCACTAGGAAGCATCGAAGTTGAATGCAGGCCACTGTCATGTGATCCTGCGCGTCGCGCGAAAGGAGCACTTCGTGTTCGGCGAAGAAAGACAATTATTTCAACTGAAAACGTGCATTTTCTATTCCCAGGCAGAAATTACATGAGGTACAACAGCTTCCTATTCGATGCGTGTGTGTAGGTGTATGAGTTATATGAACGGAGATCGTAAAGTCGTCAAGCGTGATGCAAGAGAAAGAGGGTGGTTGATATACAGAAAAAATCTATGCAGCAGTACTCTAATCGACATCCATCTCAGAGGGGCCCTTGTCCTCAGCAGCGGGCGGGGGTGCCTCCGTCTCGGGCGCGGGTGTCTCCGTCTTGGGCGTTTGTGTGCCGGGAGTGACGATGGGCTTGGGCTTGGGCTTGGTGAGGATGGGGATCGCAAAGTAGATGACCTCGTCGCGCTTCTTCTCGATCTCCGCGCTGGTAAGGACAGGGTCGATGTCCTTGGGACGCTCCGTCTGGCGCACATTCTGGTCCTCAAGCCATTTCTGGATCGTCGCGACCTTCTCGACAACGGCCTGCTTGTCCTTCTCGTCGATGTGTGCGAATTTTTCGTCGTTGGATGTCGCCTGCGACATGTAGCTGTTCAGCGTCTCGCGGAGGTTGGCAATCGCCTTCTTGCGGTCATCGACCTCACGGCAACGGAAGGAGATGGGGTCGCCCATCACCTTGAGAGCATCAAGGCGCTGCACGTAAGCAGACTTGGTCGCCTCTTCACCCTCCTCAGTGTACAGCCATTCCTCGGCCTCTGCAAGACCCGCAAGCAACGCGGTCTTCTCTTCTGGCTTAGCGAAGGGCTGGAATTTTCCGTCGAGCTTGCTGCGCATGTCGTAGACATACTCCTCAAGGGCATTTTTGCGGTCCTGCAACGAACATCAGCAACTTCAAAGTCAGTATGACTAAAGACAAACCTCGGTATCCATGACCAACTTGTCATTGGCATGGAGCTGGCTCTCCTGCTCTTTGTACGTCTCAACGAGTGTCTTGTCCAATGAGCTGTTGGTCGCGACGAAAGGAATCTCTTTCTTCTTTACGACACGCTTCTTCTTAGGCGCGGGAGCAGGAGCGTCGGCAGGCGCATCGGTGTCCATCGCAGTGGATGGTTCTTCCTTCTCTTCAATCTCCTCGACGTAGGCGCTCTCAAACGACACAACACCGTGAAGGTTAAGTCGTGTGCGGAGTTTCACGCAGGTGGCATCGCCGGTTGGCGATACAGGGACATCCTTGGCGGTGAATGTGCCGATCCAGGGGTTAATGCCCCCCGGAAGGAGCGATGGCTCAGCGTAGGCAGCGTCAATGGTGAATGGTTCTTTGCGGTAGAATGAGAGGACCTTGGTGGAGGGGATTGCGTTGCCTTGAGGGAAGACGAGCAGTTCGGTGTCGTCATCGGGGTCGGAGGGAGTTGCAAGCCACTGTGTCTTGACGGGGAAGTGATTGATGTCGTTGATATGGAAGTCGCGGACCCGGAAGACTGGGGAAAGCATGGCGCAGGCGAAGGTAGCTCCACGGGCGATGGCCTCGTCTTGGTTGAGGGTGAAGGACAGGGCCTTTCCTGGGAAAGACTCCTGAATGCGCTGACGGACAGCGGGGATGCGAGTGTTTCCACCAACGCACTCAATCGCGTCGATTTGGTCAAGGGTAAGGCCAGAGTCCTGAAGGGCGCGCTGCAGAGGTCCGGGGATGCGGTCAAGAACATGGCCGATGAGGCCCTCGAGTTCTTCGCGCGTAAGCTTGGAAGATGCGTCAACGTCATTGACGATGGATTCGACGTTTAATGGGGCTTCCGCGTTGGCAGAGAGAACTTTCTTGAGCTTTTCGCAACCAGCAGTGAGACGGAACATGGCTTTGGGATTCGACATGACATCAATTTTGTATTTCGACTTGAACTCTTCAGCGAAATGTTCAACAAGGGCGTAGTCGATATCGCGACCACCGAGATTGCGCTCGTAAGCGGTGCTCTTGACAGTAAGTTGACCCTTAGAGAAGGCAACGACGGCGACGGAGAAATCGGCGTGACCGGCGTCGACGAAGACAACATGGCGAGGAGCCTCGGCCTCCGGGAGGTCGGATTTAGTGATTCCGTATCCAAGAGCAGTCGCAGTGGTGTCATTGATGAGGCGGAGGACGTTCATATTCGCAATCGCAGCGGCATCGATAATCGCACGGCGTTGAATGTCGGTGTACCATCCCGGCACCGAAATAACGACATCGGTGACAGGCGTTTTCAGCTCTGCAGAGGCGATGTCTCGCAATTTTCCAAGGTACATCGCTGTGAGCTGGGTGAAAGTATGTTGGACCTTCTCGAACCGGTAGGTCACCTATTTCACAGCGAGTTAGCAGCAATCGCGCGTACGATGCTGGATTCCATACCTCAGTTCCAACAGTTCCATTCAGATCAATCAATTTAGCGTTGATAAACTTCTTCTCGACGTCTTGCACCTGGGGATCGTTGAGAGTGCGGCCAATGAGACGCTTGAGGGAGCCTATGGTGTTTTTGAAATTGGAAGTCTCCTGCGTCTTCGCTGACTCGCCAATCGCGCGTTGTTTAGGGCCGAACGCAACAAGGGATCTATAGATCTCGTCAATAGCCATCTAACGGCCCAGTTGAAAGACGTACGGCGTTTGGCGATTCGAGACTTCATTGGTGATAATATCGATGCCGCGATGTCTCGCGACTCCGATCTAGAGAACGGCGGGTAATATAATGAGCGATTTGAAGATGTGGGACCGATTTGAGACGTACCTTCGAGTGCAGAGTACCAAAATCAATACCAACGACAGCCATTGTAGAGGAAGTAGGATAAAGAGCTAAAGAAAGAGAATGTACGGCTCCTGATCAAAAAGATTTCGACCTTCCTTATGTGGCCATCAGGATTTCAGTCACGATCATTCCAGACGTTTCCATCACATTCGAGCAACTAGCAGATAATTTAATATGTCTACCAATACCGAGGACACATCTACTATGACGCTCAGCAGAGAGGCGGTGCATGTAGTGAGATCACGAAGGGTGAAGTAGAGTTAGAATTGGAGAGATCACAGGCGTATATGACAAGGACTGGGAAAGGAAGACTCGTGTGCGCAGCTCCTAGTAGTGGTATACTTATCTTCATGCAGTAACATCTTCCAAGCCCATAAGCTTCCGCATTCCAGTTTCCACATCCAAATGACAGTAATAGCATTGTTTTCAAAAGCAGCGATAAAAAGCAGCATAGCAATGAGTATCTTGAAATTGGTTATACAACAATGTCCCGAAAATGTCAGTATCAGTAATACGTATATCACTCAAATATCACTCTCTGCATCTCCAACAATATGAAATAAAAATACACTCGCCCAGTGAGCTGTCCAAGAACATCTAACTATACCATCTCATGAATCCCGCTCAATTCGGCGTCCCCCGATATCCAGCGCCTCTCACAGACGATGGGAACAACATCCCCGGGTCGCCTGCCTCTTCGTCCAGCGGCGGCGGGCTCCGCACCGGATCTGGCGGTTCGGTGGATGTCAGATAGAAACTCGCACCATCGTCAATGTCGAGCCCACGCGCGTGGCCAACCGCCTGTGCAAACGGATCGCGAAATTGGGCCACACTATGTGCCCCGGTGCTGCTTGCAAGCGACGTAGCGGAGACCGAGCCCGACGGCTGATGCGTGTAGACTACATGCGCCGACGGCAGATGCTGTGCAGGTGGACGTGGGGTGCCTGTGGGCGTGGGCAGTGGGCGCGACCCGCCAGTAAGTGAGCGCTGCCCAGGCCGAAGCTGAGTAGAACTGGCATTGCTGTCGGCAGATGCCGAACGGGAATGTACGTTAGCGAATTGCTCGTACAGTATACTCCCGGAGAAGGTGTGCGAATCAGAGCGCACATGGGAATTTAGGTGTTCGGAGTGAGACGCGGCGGAGAGGGCTGCAGGCGAGGGTAGTGGGAGCGGTCGTGGATTTTCTGCAGAAGGTCGGCGCGCCATAGACGGGGCAGCAGGTGCCGAACGTGCGATTTGCTCTGTGCGCGGTGGTGCCAATGGTGGACGGATTGGCGAAGGGCTTCTCCGCCAAACCCCAGAATCGGAGTCGAAAGAGAAGTCTTCTTGTATAGGTGACATCGCACGATTGGGCGGTATTGGAAGAGGATGAGAATTACTAGATGTCCCAAGCGCGCTATTCCTTGGCTTTGCAGCTTTCTGAACGGGAGGCGGAAGGGGTGCCGGACGGCTGGGTACTGGCGGTACTGACACTGATGGACGCGGCCAAGCCCACTATTCGTATGTGGAACCATACATCGTTAGCTCGACACAACGAAGAAGGTATCGAAATACTTACAGAGAAAAAGCCACTTCCGGGGTTAGAATCTCTGGGAGACGAAGTGCTGTTTGATGGCGAGACGATCTTCACAGATGAATGGATGGAGCTGGAATGGAGATCACTTGATTTAGTCCCGGAACTCCGTGATTTACTTTTATATCTTCCTATGACAATGACAGAGCCATGCTCTTTATCAGTTATCAAAGAAGTCCCTTCGTCAGACCCAAGATCTCCGGTGTGCTCCTCCAAGTCGATATTGTCTTCATTATCTTCATGCTGACGCACCAAATCATCAAACGATGGCCGAGGATTATCTTGGCCACGACAGGCAAATGATGAGATTGTGTCCGTTGACATGCCACCCAATGGGCGACTTGAAGTGTCCATCGTGAACTCTTCGTTGGGAGATGTCACCGTTACAGGGACAGGTCCGCTCCTCCATGGCATGTGAATGTGCATTCCGCGCGCCCAATCCACAAGCGACACAGTCGATGTCTTTCTTGAGGTATCGGTGGTGGTTGGTTGCGATGCCACAGGCTGCTGCGACGAAGCAAAGGGGTACACTCTTCCTCCGGGAACCTTAGAGCTGCCAACCCCACGGATTTCGAGATTCGGCTTGTCGGGAATGTCGCCAGAGAACCTGTCGCTTGAGGGTGGGATGGACGGGTTGCCTGGAATTGTGATTATGGTCTCTCGGTTTGTCTCGATAGGCGAAAGCGGGTCGTGCATGGGAGGCGGCGCTACCCGAGTGGGCGTGTCGCCCTGTTCAATCACCCAGCCGACAGGCGCTGCATCGGATACATTTTTGACACGACGTATAGGTCGGAAGAAGTCCCTTGAGCGCACCCTGAAATGAGCAAGCCGGGGCTTGAACAAATATATGAAGGTGAATGTCAGGAGTACGGCGACCAACGCAGAGATGACGGGGGCCAATATCTGGAATGCAGTCCATCGTGACGATTTGGCTTGAACTAGTCAATTATGAATAACTAGTGAGCTCTTCGTAGAAAATGTTATAGAGATGCGACGAACCGACAACTTCAACTGCTTTTTGCAAATCAAACGACGTATTTCCAGGTACGTCCAGATTCCCCCAAGCTGGTACGGTGATTCCTATCCCACCGCTGGAGCTGGCCTTGGACGCGCTCTCCGTGAGGTCTATCGCATTCTCGGTACATGTACTTGTCCATTGTTCAAAAGAAGGCAGCGTATTATTTCCACTCGCATAAGAGCAGGCGGACCAGATGTTAAAGTATACCTTGTTGCTGAAAATGGCAGTGAGCAGGAGATTGACCAGAAACTTTTAGACTAGGTAACTACCATGTGCACGGCGATGCGATTGGTGTGGTATCTATACTCGGTGAGCTCTGGGATATATTGGCAGTGATACTAAACATACTCAACGGGGGAGGAGAAATAGTGGAATTACAGCTTGAGTGAATAGTATTTCGAAGTTGACATGAATTCTCCCCATTCACTCCAATAAGCTTCCACGAACAAAGATTCCGATGGGCGCTTGTGAGCTTCGTGGTCTACCGGGAATTACGTGGATACACATACGATATCGGATCGTCCTGTCTAAACCCACCAAGAGGTGAGCAACGTCCATGTAAAAGGCAAAAGGGACCAGAAATGGAAGGGGAATGTGCGCTGAAGAGCTACGAAGTGGTGTAAACTTACCTGATCCTGACTGCAAACCAATCCCACAGCCCCGCTCAGCAATAGAAGAACCCTAATCCAGTTTTGTCGGTCGACTCGTTGTGACATCACTTGCCGGCCACTTTGAGGCTCTTTCGAGCCGGAAGAATTCACTGGCAAGCCGTCGTCGTAGTGGAAGGTAGAAAGGACAATCGTCCGTGCCGCAGATCTCGCGCCGACTGTGAAGGGACATTCTCACCTCACACCTTTACACTGCCCTTCAATACTGGACAGATGATCACCTGGACACTGATGATCTTCTCGGTGGGAAATTTGATACCTCCGTTGTGCCTCCGGCGACGCGACGGCATGTGCTTACTTACCCTCATTTTCCATGACCTTGAAGCGGCAGCACATACCAAAACTCGGGGACATTTCTTCTGAGACCGGAAACGATAGCGTTACAGTGTGTGTGATGAGTAGAAGGAAATTTGCGATAAAAATTGGGTAGAAAACGTGCTGAATTCTAATTGTGGACCACTGCCAACATGTCATCCATCAATATCCTGATAAATAGCGATGCTATTACGGGTCCTTCAAAGGCCGCTTTGCCTGTTGCAGCCACGGAAAGACCGCAAGATCCCGTTTATCGCGCAAGGCCTGACAAGGCGGGCGGAATGGAAGGAAAAACTCAACAAAAACAATAGTTAAAAGGTTTTCGAACTATTCACAGGTAGTCACAATTTGATTTTAACAAGCTACAAACACTTCAACAGATTTCAACTTTGACTGGAAAAAGCATTGGAAATACATACTACTCCGGAAATAGAGGATTGCGCTTGTGGGCGTATTATTACTATTAGCCGAAGTCGGAATCGTCGTGCCACCCGATAACCGACAATCTACACATGGACGCGGACATATGGGCATATGGACAGTAGGCTGTTGGTATATGCAAATCTATCATCCACTATCTCGAAAACCTGCATGGCTTTGTACACACAGCCAAAATATTTCGTGTTGACTCAAGCACCAGACAGCAGAGGGTGAAATTGTGCTGTAAATGTCATTCTTGTCGGGAAATAGTACACATAGATACAATGGTACATTACATTTGCTCTTGGCTAGGGATATACGCACACCGCGAAATTGTGAAATGGAATACCTAACAGCCCATTATATGTAGTTATCGAGCTAGGGTCAGGTTAGGTCTATTCGTATCGAAAGAGAACGATTTACGAGTCTAGGCAACCCGTATTCCGTCGTCGTGCTTTTCAAGGGAAGCGTTGAGGCTGTCCTTCTCAGCGTGGTGCGTGCCCTCAGCGGCGTGAGCGGCTTGCTCCGTGATAGCGTGGAGTTTCTCCTCGCCGTCGAATAGCCTGCCCACCGGATTGTCGGTATAATTAACGGAAGCAGTTTAGTTAAAACACGTACGCAGCAGTTTCCTCAAGACTAAGCTATATAAACATCAATATTATTAGCCTTGAGAGAAACAAAGAGCATAGCACAAGGATACGTACATTTTTGGTTTCAATGATGAAGAAGTAGCAAAACACAGCCTCGAATCCAATCCAGACACAATATACGATCTACAATGAAAATGATATGAATGATCGCCCAATACCGAGAGGAGATGAAGAACATACGTAGTACTTCCAGGCAAGATGGTTGAGAGCGATCGGGTTAACGTATCTTAGAAAGGACTTAGATAACTGAAAGTGGATATAAAAATAGAAGCTCACTGGTTGAAGATGAGGGAAAGGGATATCGAGAAGTTGAATAAAGTGAAACCCTTCGCGCGGAGAGAGTACGGAAGAATTTCTACGGTGTATCTATAAATCCATCGTAAGCTCAGATGATCGCTAATATATTACGGAGAAAAGCGCGTACGACACGATAAGCGGCGTGAAGGCAAGCTGCAAGCAACCACATTAATAAGAATACGACCATCGTATAGTCGTTAAATGCGCACATCGTCTATAGGCAAAAGTTGAGTGCATTGTCAACGACCAAAATATTGCTGAGTACTCACAGAAACCGTAGAAGAGGACTAAGGATAGCAATCGGTCAGATGAGTATTGCATTCAAACACTTGATCTCGAAAATTTACTTACAGATCATCCCGACAACAGTGTGTGCCGCTGCCTTGTTACTGTTATCATGGGCGTAAACTGCGACACAAACTGTTTGCAAAGTCCAGAAAATAAGCATTCCGATAGTGGATGTCATAAATAGCCGTCTCCTGCCGACGCGCTCGCAGAGGAACCCAGCAATGATGGAAACTATGAAGTTGAAGATGTTGAGCAGACCGTTCTGTTGCGTGGGTGGTTGGTGTCAGATTTGAATGGTGCATGATACTTGAAAACATACAATGAGGAGTTGCGTATCGTGATCGGTGACTGGAGATATAAGATTAGCACAGATCGAACTCCAAAGGAGATTCAACTTACTTCCGATAGCAATAAAGACCTTGTTTAGATCTATGCAGAAGCGGTGAGGATTATCTTTGGATCTTGGAAACGTCTGTGCACATACAGTAAGAGCTACGGGAAAATATTTGTTGAGTATATGTAGAGTGCATCGCAGAATATAAAAGGCTTACACAAGACCGTTACCAGACCATTGGGAGAAGAACGCGAGTGCAATGATGATGCGCATACGGCGGCGGTTACCTGGTGTGGCTAAAAGAGCGCTCCAGCCAACGTTGGCAGCAACGGCCCGATCCAGAGCAATGGCCGCCTTGATCTCTTCAAATTCGTACTGGACAAGGGGGTCCTCACGGTTTCCTTCAGCATGATAGTAAGCCAAGGTGTTGAGCGCTTCAGTTTCGCTGGAGGGTGTTTCAGTAGGGTAAGAAAGATTGGAATGAAGAGGCCTCACCGTCCTTTGCTGATTAACCAACGCGGGGACTCGGGAACGAACCAGATAGCAAAGATCTGGACCACGGAGGGTAATCCTTGAAGGGTGGATGGGATGCGCCATGCCCAGTTGTTCGGGATACGGAACGTGCCAAATGTCTATCGTGACAGAAGTCGTGAGCTGCAAATCTTAAGCAAGTATCCGAAAAATTGAACTTACAGTCCAGGCTGCACTGTAGATAACGACGAGTGTAAGTTCAACATCAAGGTCGTGTCACAGGAATGTTGCATACATGATACTACCAAGATACCTATTAATAAAGAGGGAAAATCGTGGGCGTTAGTTAGGGGTCAATCAGCTGAGCGCTGCGGCGGAATACGACAGCGCACTGTGCGCGCGTGATTCAATGAAAGAAGGTACTGACCATAGGGTGTTGTACATGGAAGTCGCTTGAGCACGTTGGGTTGGGAAAGCGATTTCGGTGACCAGCAGGGGAGCGGCGGCTGCGGCGAAGGTAAGCCCGAACCCGATCATGAACCTGTCGGCATAAGTTCGAATGCGCTCAGCCTGGGGTCGCGCGGAGAAATACATACCGAGCACCAATGAACAGGCCGAAGGAGTTGGAGATCGTTTGTAGAATCGTAGCTATCACCATGATGGCGGCACCGATGAAGATTGCAGTTCGACGGCCAAGACCGTCCGTAACGTATGGGGAGATGGGATATGCGCAAAGCGAGCCAATATTCTATTATTCATTGGATGGAAATTTAGCGTGGAAGGTTTCGATTGGCTGGTTCCCTTGTCATACCTGGATAGCGTTGAATAGACCGAGCTATCGAATAGATATCAGGCCAATTTGCGACATTCATGATACGATAAACAGACCTTTCCGTTTGCCGGATGATTGAACTCATTCTCCCATGCGTCAACGCTCTGGAGGCCATCTATATCAGGGGTCAGGCATGAACTGTGCTACCTGAAGGACCGACATACTCATCATACTTCCTATGGGCACGAGTTAATCAACCTGTTGTAAAATCTCGCAAGTAGAACCGCCCACCATCGTATCCATTCGTGGAGGAAGTAATAAGCCTATTCACGGAGAATTTCAGTCAGATCTTCCGAAACAAATTCCGTGATTTAAGAGTCAACGAACAAGGTGCAGATCCAAAGATTGAGAACAATAATTCCTGTACATTTGTGAAGTTTGATATTCCAGGTCTTTCTTTGAAATGATAAGCAAATACTAACGAGGATTTTTATACCATGGTCGCGTATCTTGAATAAGATGGGCGTAGCCCGCAGTGGGCGCAGCAATAGCAGGACCACCACCCATGTTGATAGTCGAAACGGATAAAAGAGATGTTACAAAGAGCAGGTACAGGTTCCTATTCCTGCTCTGCCTTTTATCAACCTCGCCGATTACTAAAAGAATCGCGGGGTCATTTCTAACCCACATTATTTGGTCGAGAAGCGGGAGGAGTTATCCCGGCGTTTCCTGCAGTCCTGGCTATCTTTGGACGGGCTTTGGCGCATCGGATAGACCGACTCCATCCGCCTCAGGGAGTCGAGAATTGCGGATCAAGAATCTTCATGGGAGCCCTACACCGGCAAGCAGCGTTTCCAGCCAAGGGGGTATAATACCAAGTTTAGGCTGAAATGCGGCAGGCCAGCCCAGTACAGTGGACACCGATACCAGACTCAGACGCGACGCGCGTTGCCAGCAAAGACTCGACGTTAAGCACGATCACTTTCAAGTCACTTCGGTCTTCAGACAATCTTGAGATCCCGTAAAACGGCGTTGAGTCCTTCTCAGAGCTTGAGAGTTCGGGTGTTCCAAGCCTTTAGCGTCAGATACCGGTGTCATCAAGATGTTAAGATGCTCGAGACCATGCCAAACATGTCCGGGGTTTCTCCTGATTCGGCGTGGAGTTGCTCAGTTGCGCTATCGTTATAGATAAAGTATGAGAGGCATGGCGTCAAGCAGTGCAGGTAGAGGAACATGTTTAGAAAGCGTGAGAAATCTCTCGCGACTCTCGGACTGTTTTTCCCGCGGCCAACGAGTAGACTTTTATTCAAGGCCGGAGGCTTGAAGACGACATTTTTTCTTACCTAGAAGGAATAACACACGTTTTCGATTCATCCTAGATACACGGGCTTCAGATGTTGAATGAGCGATTTGAGATACCACGAAAGGCTGTCGCGCATCACGGGCCGTGGGGTCACCTGGGTGTTTTATTTTCGTGAATCGGAAATACTTGCAATCTGTGGGGAAAACCGTGACGGATGCTTTCTATGTGCAGATTGTACTATCATTGTAGTGAATGATATGTCAATTATGTCAATTCTTATCATCATACCTGTGCTGAGTTTGCGCATACTTAAGAATACGTTTGAATAGTGATTGAAGCTAAATTGGAGTTCAATTTGGAGCCCGCCGCCCTGGCTTCGTGTCAGCAAGAATGGTATCCGCATTTGGGCATTTTAACTACATTGAACGGTAAGATACTGGAGTGGCGTTTAGATGGTCTGTTCCTCGGGATGCCATACCTATCTACGTAGCGTATATTCCAGAGATACTAATTGGTAAATATTTTGAAGTAAGATTATAGTCTCTTACGGATTCTATCAAGCGCCCCTGAACGAATATGCTGTCCAGCGACGATTGCTCTTGCTGAATACATTCATATGACATATCCCTTGCAATTCAATCCCGAAACCTAGGTATCCTATATTTAGGCATTGCGACAGCACATGTACACTCTTCCCTAAAATACTGCGAGAGAAGGACAACGTAACCGCGCCGCATAGGAAAATCTACCTCGATGCATTAATTTCCGATTTTCTCCCGAATCGCAATTGAAGCTTCGCAAAGACGCGTCAGTGAAACACGGATGGAAAATTGTGGAGATTTCCAGCTCCGCAAATCAACAACCCGGTATTCAACGCAGATAGCGAGCTCGTCGAAGCTACACTGGCAGAAGGCACTTCCACTTGCTTGGCTGTCAGATGGTACACAGATTGAGATGCGGTTTGACGGCTCCGGTGCAGTTTCGAGGATGGTCCCTCAAAAAATGAATGGCATACACCGATATTAATTGCTCTTTCTACTTCTATTCCAGATCGCAAGAGTTCTTTGTTAACGGACTTAGTGGGGACCCATATCGCCGCACAACTTCGTGCTGCAGAGGACCAAAATGCCAAGAACATATCGCCTCGGGTGTTCAGTGTTAGAATAATACTATTTGATAGCGGCCCGCTCTTTGAAAGCCTATCGCGTTTCTATAAAGCTTGTGCTCTCTGTCCTGTGGTATAGTACACAAGGCCTTCTACAGATTTTTCTCCGGAATTGAATCAATGTGGCATACATAAATGCATAAACCGTGATCTGATTATTGCGATCCAGCTTTCGGGCGCTGCTTGAGAAATTATTCAAAGATGCCAGTGCCATGACACGACATAATTCTCTTAATTTATTAAAACAACGCATTCAAAAGGAAGTAACCTCTTTTCATAAAAAACATAAAGCGTACCGTGTGATCCCGCCGGCCTGCGTACTTGCAGATACGGATGCGCCGTTCACGTGCACCAGCAGGGTGGTCACTGGTGGCGGGCGCTAATTTCCGTTTATGGAAATACTACTACGTCACTAATTTCCCTCTTAACCGCCACCACTTACCCGCGTATTTGGGCAGTGCGTTTCCCCCAATCTCTCTGAAATGCTCTGGAAACTCCACTGCTCTTTTACAGCCTGTAAGGCCTTCGTTTATGTGTAAGCTCGGGAAGCTTTCTGCCATACCCTGTCTCACTATCGGCTCCACCTTAGTTGGTATCATGAAACGAGTCATTAAATCCGAAATGCCGCGTCAGATCTGCTCGATGTTGTAGTCAGGATTTCCTCTGTGAGATGCACTTGACGATATACCAAATTGCATATGCTTACTGCGTCCCTTCTACTGGCCACTGATAAAGAATCTTCGTCGAATTGCAAGCCACAATCTTGAAAGAATGACACGCTTCTGAAGGGTGAGGTCACTAACCGCCAATCCTTGCGCCATTCGAGCCCCACTTTGCGCTTGTACTGACGCATATACTCAGCACACATCCCGTCGATGATCCTTTCGGAGCAGCAACACGCATACAGCCAGTGTCTAGATCAGTAAAAACACGAGGTCAACTCCCCTATTGACTTTCTCTCGTAATAATGGGAAGAAAACGCCCGAAGGCTAGAGTCGCTCTCCTCTATTCCGAGGCTCGGCATAAATCGATTGAATGCACTCCTCCGATGTTCCCTTCGCAACGGCTGAGAACCTAGCTCGCCGTATCTTCCGAGGAATGAACGACTTCTGATCGCGAGGCTCAGACGAATCGGTGGAGCGTGTGTATGTGACGGGCATTACGTTCACTCCACCGATGCCCGGCGTCGAGGTGTATCCTGGCATTTCGGAGCAAAATTTCCGATCGTCTTTTCCGTGGTCCACTGAAAATATAGTCGACTGTCAGGAAGATGCGCGTGATGACCGGGATCCTCAAAACGGTGCTTTCTGTCATCGAAAACATACGAGCCAGAATGATATTTGGATGGTACGCTGCCAATACCTGCTATACATCACATCCTGTGCCAATAATGCTTATGCTGTTCAATGACTTTGAAGGAAATGCAATGAATGTATTACACATTGCCTTTTCATAAAATTGCCAGCGGCCGGGTATGCCTACATGCAAATGCACAGGATGCACGGGCAATTTAATTTCTCGCAGCATGCATCACCTTACTTTCCTGCCAATCATGCACAGTGGAGTTCACATTCCACGTTCGCCGATATATCAATGCCGAAGGATTATGACCCTTGTTCGCTGTGGTCGAAGAATTTCATCGGAGGTACTTCTGTATTATACTGCGCATTCCAAGCGCATTCCGCAATGCCTTTTCTAATTTCAAGGGCTTCAGATAACGTCGAGTCACGGAAGAGGCCGAACGGGACAAGCCCCGAGTATCCGACCTCAAGCCGCTCCTGCCGTAGATTACCCCACAGACTCTCGCTGCACCCCAATCGAGGGCCTGTCCTAAAAGTAAGCACCCTTGGGATCTGGGCATTCGAGGCCTTTTGGAGTCTTTTCCCAAAGGTGGGTAAGACTGGCCAGTATTGTTGCTATATTCATCGACTCTTCCCGTAGAAGGCACTATTGTTGGCCGTAAACAAGACAGAGGCACACTAGGAGGCCAGCTGAGGATGCATTGATGAGAGTTGATCGGCTGGATCAGGTAAGGAGTCGCTCGGCAAGGCGCCGAGTTTGATGGCACGTGCTGACATGTTGTCCAGCTGATGTTGTCGACTCACTCCCTCTTGGACACAGACTCTCCGCCCAGTCCGCCTCGTGTGCGTTCACAGGATACCTACTAGGAGCTCGCTGGCCGGATTCCTCCTCCTCTTCTCTCCAAACCACCATGGCGCCACCTCCTCCTCCGCTCTGCTTCCCGTTCACAAGCTCAAAGCCTAAGCGACGTCTCTCATGGTCTTCTGAAAACAGATCTCTGCCTCTGCCTCCGCCGCCCCAGGAGAAAATAGCCCGACATCCATCCTTCTCACCCACATCTACTCTCACCTCGCGCCCTGCGAGCATAACATTCCACTCGGACTCGGAGAAGTACGACGAGCTCCCGGAAACTTTGCCTGTGATTTCGAAGGGTGACAAAGGTCGTCCGAAACTCGGTCGATCAAACACGATGACAGGTACAAAAAAATCCACCGCTACGTCGAAGTGGGGATACGGATGGGGTATGGGCATTGGAAGGAAGGACAAACAGAGGGATTTGGACCCGGAAGTCGACGAGAAGTCGGGTTCCCAGCTCAATCTACTCTTGCCCACGCAGGCGACTGTACAGCGACGGGACACACGATCAACCCAAGCCAGCCGATCGACCCAGCGGACGCAGGACACCCATCGCACGCAGGCCAGCCAGCAAAGCCGGGGCGGCTCGGGCTTAACGCGAGGGGACACCCAACGGACTACTAGTAGCCGATCAACGGCCCCAAAACCCCGTCCCCCACTCATGGGCCACGAACTCTACCCTCAAGACTCCACAGCTACCCTTGTTGGCTCTGCTTTCGAGCGCAAAATCAACGACAATGAATCTATTAGAATCAAGCCCGATACGACGGACCGCCTGGATGAAATGCGCCGCTTGATGGCAAAGGACAATCTGGACTACTAGTACGCCTCGTTGACTCCTGCTGTAATGCTTCATCTCACCTCTCCCAAAACGCCAGTATCGTCCCAAGCGAGGACGCGCATGGATCAGAATACGTCGCTGCAAGTGATAAACGCCGCGAATTCATTTCAGGGTATGGTTTTCTATTTTTGCTCCGGTCGACGTCGTGGGCTAATTCGAGGCTACTCAGTTTTACAGGGTCTGCCGGGACGGCCATAATAACCCGCAACAATGCGTTAATGCTCACTGACTCTCGATATTGGATTCAAGCTATTGATGAGATGGACCACAATTGGACTTTGATCAAAGTAGGATCGCAGGGGCAGCCTCAGGATTGGATTGAATGGCTTATGGTGTGTGGTTTCAACTTTCGGTCGACCACCTTGTTTAACTGTTTTGCGTACGTACGTAGAGTCGGGTGAAGGATTCGAGAATCGGGATTGATGCGCGAATGCTGGCGCACGAAAAAGCGACACTCATCAACTCGAAGATCAACTCAGCAGCAATAAATTCAAAACTTGTGTATCCACCGCAGAACCTTGTTGACCTTATCTGGGCTGAAAAACCGACCAAGTCACTTGAGATGGTCTATATACAGTCGACAGAATTTGCAGGTATGGATATTTATCCTGTTGCCATTGCATTAATCATCGAGCCGGCTTTTAGGACGCGACGCGAAATATAAATTGGCGAAAATCAGAGAATGGATCAGAGAGCAGCCTCCTACAGTATCTTCCTACTCCAAGGCAGAGCCTACGTTGGCGCAGACACATGTCGCAACTTTGGTAACTTCCTTATCGTGCATTGGTTTGTTATTTTACCACTTTCATTTTCATAACAGGGTACTGATAATTGCTTTTCCAGCGTACACCCTGAATCTGCGCGGATCTGATATCCCCTACAACCCTCTTTTCCACTCCTATCTTTTCATTAGCCTCGATAAATCCTACCTCTTCGTGGAGTCTGCAAAACTGCATCCCGACGTCATTGCATACCTCAATACTATCGACGTGGAACAGCGCAACTACACCGATCTGTGGCCCTTCCTTCGCCGAAGATTATGGGGCGAAGGGAAGGTTCTGATCGCACCGCAGACGTCATACGCGATCTCCCTCATGCTTACACACGTCAGATATACGGTGGCTCCTTCCTACATCGAGATGATGATGTCTGTGAAGAACGAGACTGAAATTGACGGCATGAAGAGGGCCTATCTACGTGATGGGGTTTCATACGTGCGTTTTTTTTCAGTTTACACTATTTCTGGTTCGCTTAACATTATTTTTGGGTTTAGGTGCGTTTCCTCGCCTGGCTGGACGCCAAACTGGCGGATGGCTACGACATCACAGAGTACGAAGCTGGATTCAGGTTGACGGAATTCAGACGGAAGAACAAACATTTCATGGGTCTGGCGTATGAAAACATATCTGCCAGCGGCCCAAATGCCGCACTGCCTCACTACTCGCCAAAGAAATCTACCGCAGCCATGATCTCACGCGAGTTGCCATATCTCAAGTATGTTGCGGTCATTTGTTTCATTAGCGGAACATGTTTTTAACTGACGTCTCATTTCTCCAGCGATTCCGGGGCACAGTACTATGATGGCACCTGTGATACGACGAGGACTGTGCACTTCGGTCGCCCTACGAACGAGATGTGCGAAGCTTACACACGTGTTTTGCAAGGACATGTACGTTTTACACACCTCTTATCCGGTCCTTTTCTCATTATGGCGTCTTCCAATCGATTGCATAGATCGCTATCGATACCGCTATCTTCCCAGAGGGCACCTCTGGGCGTCAGCTGGACGTCCTCGCGCGCAAGGCGCTCTGGAAGGATGGCCTAAACTACATGGTGGGTATAATTTTGTTCGCAGACACTTGTGGTTGTTTTGACGAACGAGCCTCCCGTAGCATGGCACTGGGCATGGTTTCGGCGCCTTCTTGAGTGTCCACGAAGGCCCTCACAGCTTCGCCAGCAATGTCCCCCTAGTTCCTGGCCACGTCATCACGAATGAACCAGGGTTCTGTACGTTTTTGCACACCTCGCGCAGCTGGACGACAAGTTCTAAAATTTTGCCTTTTCTGTAGACCTCGAAGGAAAGTGGGGTATGCGTATTGAATCGGCACTCGTTGTCAAGAAAGTGAAGGTACGCAATGCCAGGCAGTTCATTGTTGTGTGAAGACTGTCTGACAACTGCCTCATGGCAGACACGCGGTGAATTCAATGGCAACGTCTGGCTGGGCTTCGACCGCTTTACCTGCGTCCCTATCCAAACACGGATGGTTAAAGAAAGCATGCTCACCAAGGAGGAGAAGCAGTGGCTCAAGGTCCGTGTTTATCTCCCAGAAACGTGTGTTCTAGCCTTCTGATACCAGCGTGACATGTCTGTAGGACCACAACCAGCGCTGCTACGACAAGATTTCTCCTTTCCTCAAGGAAGACAAGCGGGCGTTGAAATGGCTCAAACGGGAGGCGGACCGAGGCATAGGCCTCGCACCGGCGGCCGGCGGAATCGCCATTGACTGGGATTGATCATGCTCTTTCTGTGTTCTTGTGCTCGAGCTCTCCATTCTTCTCCATTATTTTTTTCTCTCTGCGACACCCCCTTGGTATTTTATGATATAGACTGACCGCCTCTTCGTCCCGATGATTCCGACTCCTTCCTCTTGCCCTCCTGATTCACATCTGCTTCCAGTGCCAGATCCTCTCCTCTTCTCTGATATGTTCACGGGATCATGATTTTACGAAACCAAACGACTTTCATCTACCCGGATATCTCCTTTGCTCCGTTTTATTATCATTACTTACTTATCTTCGAAAAACACACATTTTGGTCCTCACCTAAGGGCCGCTTCCTCTTCCCCCTCCTGTTCTTTGTTTTTTTGACTTTGGTCGCTGTCTGTCTAGAGGATGGATTCCTGACGGATGTATTATACATAGTGTACTTATCGTAGGTAGACTTGAAATCAAATTGCCAGTTTCTATTGAACGATGCTCCAACGTACATGTGGTCATAAGGACAGACAGTGAAGAAAATACAGAAGATATAGAAGAGACGTAGAAAAGACAAGCGATCATCTTCTTTGTGTCTTTCCAGCCTTGCGCTTGCCAGCAAACAGATGCTTGGGCTACGAAGAAGTGTCTTTAGGGCCTGGTCACCGCGCAGCGTACGAACAACTGCACTCACCATTTTGGTTTTGATCTCGCGATCGGCCTCGCCGGCCTTGGCGAGCATGTTGCGCGGCCGCTGAGCGAGGTTCCGCAGCTGGTTCGCCTTGTTGAACTGGACCTCGCTCTTCATGCCCGCCATCTGGCGATTCGAGCGCGGCACGCGCTTGTTGACGATGCCGCCCGCGTTCGTCTTGACGCGCTTCTTCGGCGCGTCCTCGTCCTCGTCGACGTCCATCCAGCTCTCCTCGCCTGCGTCCGCGTCGCTCGCGGCATCCATCTCCGCGTCCTCCTCCTCGTCGGCGCGCTTGCGCTTCGCGCCATGCAACTTCGCGATCATCTCCGCGCGCTCCTGGATGCGGCTCGGGTCGAGGCCGGCTTTGGTCAGCTCGGACGTGAGCTCGGAGAGCGTGCGCAGGCCCGCCGTGCGTGGGAGGCGCGCCTGGTTCTTCTTCGACTTCTTGATTGACTGTGACTGGATCTTGTGTGATAGAGCGAGGGTCGCCTCCTTCGCTTCGCGCTCATCGTCCGAATCGAACTGGAGTTAGAGTAATATACGGTGAACAGGGGTTTGGTACACGGAAGGTAAAGTGGGCACGTACCATGTCTGAATCGCTGTCGTAGAAGCCCTCTGCCTGGAGGCGCTCCTCCTCGCGCTCGAGCGCCTCGAGCTTCTCGGCGATGTCGGGGTCGATAAAGTCGGCGACGTTCTTGCCATCCATGATTTCTGGTATGACGTCCTGGTTCCACTCGGGGTTCTCGAGGAGGTAGTCCTCTGCAAAGGACGAATGCGTTATAACGTCAAAATAGAAAAAAAAAACAGCAATGCGATTATCGCACCTTTCATGTTGATATTGTAAACGCCAGGACCGCCCTCCTCCAGCTCGACATCGCGTTTGAGCTTCCGCCTCTCGGGATCATTCTTGTCGTACTTCTTGCGCTCGCGCACGCCCTCGGGTATACATGGCGCCCGGACGACATCGTCTCTGGGCTTGGGCTGGGCAACGTGGATGCGGTTGATGATCGAGTTGATCTTCGAGCCTTTCATCTTGTTATCAACACGATGGGCAAGGAGTGCATCACACGCGGTGTTCTTGACCTCCATGACACCCTCCTCGGTGAAACACGACACCTGGACGCACTTGACATCTTCGGAGTTGATGATCTCGTCGACAAGCACGCGGGTATCGGGGTGCACATCGTCGAGGCGCATGATGTCGATTTTGTTGATGACGAGGAGGGTGGGCTTGCCGGCGAAGAGGGGTTTGATGGAATGGAAGAGTTTGCACTGTTAAACGGTGAAAGCACTGGTTAGCTACAAGCGAAAGGGAAAAGATGCGGGACGAACTTGGGCTTCGACGCTGTAACCACACTGCTCGCTCAGATCCATGAAGTAGAGCACGCAGCTCTTCAGATGCGCCATTGCCGTGATACTCTGCATCTCGATCGTGTTCATCTCCTCGAGGGGGTGGTCGAGGATACCCGGGGTGTCAATTACTTGCCATCGCAGGTACTTGTAGTCCAGATGGCCGACGAAGAGCGACTTGGTGGTGAAGGCGTACGGCTGGACGTCGACGTCTGCGCGGGTGACCTTGTTGATGAAGGATGACTTTCCGACGTTCGGGTAGCCACAGATCAGGAGGGTGCGGGTGTTTGGGTCGATGTTGGGCAGACGGGAGATGTGTTGACGGACTTGCTCGAGGTAGGCAAGGGGATCCTTTTGGCGGCGCATAATCGTGGCCATTCTGCATTTCGACGTTACAGATGATAGCTTGCGTCGTATTCGGGTAATTAACTCACCGACCGAGAGCAGCTTTCTTCAGCTGTTTGCACCGGTACAGACTGTCTCCAAATTTGAGGAGACGAACGTAGTCCTTCGCGACATGGTCGATTAGATGGCGTGCAGTTCGTAGTTGTCCAAGGGCCAGTTTGTAATGGTTCTTGTCGTACAGGACATTCATCAGAGACGATAAGAAAGGGTGGAGGTCCTACGTTCGCAAGTTGTCAGCTGCATGTTACCTTCCAAACGTAATATAAGGTTGGAAAACACACATCGAGCATGGGGAATTCTGTCAAAATGGCGCCCAGTTTTTCATCGAATGTGTCCTGCGCAAACTTGACCTTGCGCATGTAGAAGTTTCGTATCCGGCTGATTTTGAAGTTTTTGTGGATGACCTAGGAGATCCAACTTTCAGTACATCCCGTAAATTTAAATGAGCGCTGCACTGCAGAAGCAGAAGCAGCGCACATTTGTGCCAAAGCTAGCCGCTCATTTAAAGCTGCAAACGCACAGTGGGTGTCTTCTTTTGAGTTTTGGAGAGCACGATATCGAGGAAATCGGCCGCCGTTGGGACAGGCGCAATGGCCTTGAGACCGCTTGTCGACATCGTGGGGAGCGGTGCGTGGGGGTCGACGAGGGCAGTGAGGAAAAGTTATAGATCCTGCCTACTTTGAAACTCTCTAAGCATGAGGACGAGAAAAATAAATAAATTCTCACGCGTTCACGTGCGAAACAATTTATTTAATTTTGTCACTTGGCAAATTATTATTCATTTAGCAAACCCTCTTACCTTTCAACCACCACGTCCCAAGCACGGTCGACGTGTTTTACAGCCAATTTTCCCCGCGATCCCATAATTCCTAAAACAAATCCGTGTTTCTCACAATTTTTTCGTCACATTTGACAGTATTTCCGGTTTTGCTGGACAGAAAGCGACCTCGTCACCAGGATAGGCACCTCAAATTCAAACTTCACCTCTGTCATTCTGTCCCGCAAAAGCGCCCCTTCGACTTACGCTATCAGCGTGGTCATGACCCTCCTTTCCCAACTCCTACATACGAACTTTGTTCAACTCGAGACTGCTGCATATTCAGTTTTTCCCGTTGCTTTCTCTGGGCACGTTTATGTGCTCAGTGAGACATTCCCCAAGGCCACGGTTCTAGGCTATCCAGATTCGACCAAACTTTCTCTCGTCCGGGTGCTACGTACGCCTACTTCGTGCTCGGTTTCTCACATCGGCGCGCGCGCGAGCGCAGTCCCACGTTACACCTGGAATAGGCTTAATTCGACAACAACGTGTTTTGCTATCTGCCGCCGCTGTCGTTCTCTCGTCGTTGTCTTATCTACGGGTAATTCGGAGCATCAAGTTGACATGCCCGGCCATTCTCCCTCTAGTCGTGGTAAGTCTCGCTCGCGCTGGGCTTATCAGTGTGTGTGGCGCAATGTCTATGATGGTTTGTCACCGGTGGTCGGGAAGTGTCGTCAAGCCGTATCTGAACTGGATGCTACTGCATACCGATTGTCAGGACCCGGGCACTTGTTCGCTAATTATCCCCCCAACTTATGGGCAGCCGACTACCGTCTACTTTGACGTTTGGCAATTGGCACTGGATTTGAATGAGTGGCGTACTTAATCTGCCGGCGGCCTGCCAGATCGAATGACGGCACGTATCATGTAGATCGTCGTATCCGAACGATAAATCCAGCATGTATAGTGGCCATCCTATATGCGCAAAGTGTCTTGAGACTAGCCATTAGTAGCGGTACGCTGACAGCGAATCATCCTTCTGAAGGAGAGCTGAATTGGTAAACAATTTTCGGAACTTGCTCAGCTCAAACTCGATTTAAAAATTCCCTAGTCAAAGGATGAACTTTGTGTCTTGAAGAGCTGGCGTATGAATGGTGTCGTGGATCGTCGCACCGTATAGTTCCGTGAATTCGTCGTCGGTCGGACAGTACTGCAATTGTTGCTTTACGTCGCGGCGCACTAACCTGCTGGCACGCCCATTAGGTGACTAGAACACGACAGCGGGCGAGCTGTCGTAGGCTTCTCCAATTTATGCCGCTAGCTACATCGCTCGGTGGCCTGTACATTGTACTTCTGTCAATCCTATGCAGATTGACTTCCTCCCTAGCCGTTAATGGAAAAAGCGCCTGCGTCTTCTGGTAGTCTTAAATCCATAGCAGACGTCTACCTATGTATACGTCTCTTCTACGCAATTTTAAATGACCCCGGGTGAACACTCCAACGAGATACTTGCGAGCGCGCTTACTCTGAGCCTGTCTCGTTGACTTGGGGATAATTTATAAGTCGATTAGGTGGCCATACGTACATTTAATTGAATGCCAAAATATTCACAAAGGCACGGGTGTGGTGGATATCAGTGGAGGTGATTAATTTACCCAAATTCATTGAACGCCCCGGCGTTTCAAGTTGCGGATGAGTAAAGACACTAAATAGTATTGGTGAAAGATAATAAGCATGAAAGTAGTTTAAGTAAAGACGATGACACTCGCGCTGCTTCTTTGTGCTTCTTCAAAGCACCAGCTGGCTATATTACAAGTCCAGCACAAAGGTTGCACAAAGGCTAAGTCGAATGCGCACGCTGCACGTGGCGATGGCACATATTCGAAATCCCATCTCGGACCGTGTCGTCCTTTGTCTTGCATCTACCTTACGCCTCCCGAGAAATTCTTTGTGAATCCGTGGCATTTATGCTCAGAAGCGCTTATCTATGTACCGCGAATACACGGCGGCAGGCGCGTGCTCGGGCTCCGTGCCAATATACATGCATCGTGACCGAAAGCAACTCCATTGGGGAGCGAACGCGACTTCCTGCAAACGGCCTCATCACCTACCCGGGCCTCGCCGCACTCGCTGGACCTGGGGCTCGATAGCAGTGCAAAATATTCCAGCATGATTGCGCTGCCTAATATCTGCAGCGCCTCAGTACCCTGCGCGGGCAGATCGCATCGTCGCGTTGGTGCAGAGCGGCAGACCTCTCAGGTGATAGCCCTGTTCTTGCGCTCTGACACGCTATGTTTATCGTGCAACGCAAGGCAATGCATATCCTAGGAAGACCCTAGCTGGCCCCAGACAAAGATAGAATTCGTTTCCCTTTCGTCGGGGATGCTATCGCCCGCATCTTGGATCCCCACATTATGACATGCGTACCTGCCCCGCATCACGCGAATCTCGCGTCGCAGGCGAAAGGCAGGGTTTCGGCCCTCAAAATTGGTCTGTATCTATTCGCCATACTTCCTGCCCATTCCAGAGCGCCAGATAGCTCCGAATATTTTCGTGGTGCAATTAACTCTGTTTTCGGCGGTATCTTGCGAACCGGACGATGTAGCCGGGGCGTCGACGCCAGGAGAGGTGCCTCATGTTTTCCAAAAGTGTATGATCCATCATATCGATCAATCACCGAGCCTTGAGTCCACCGCACGGCCATGCATCGATATACATACTGCCTCATTCACCGCTTTTCCTGATGTCGCCCTTCTGTCCCCTCTTCCCATTTATTCCACGCGCGGTACCTTTCAATTCTCTTTGGTAATTAGCAGTGCTGATTCCCTTATCATCCAGCAGCTAATTCCAGCCGTCCTCTCGGTTGCCCACAGCCCCTCGTCTGCTTCCAGCACTCTCCATGGACACGACGGACAAAATAGCGCCGGTGAGGCTGCCGCAGGAACTCGTCGACGCTATCCTCGACTATCTGCACGATGAGAACAAGACGATGCAGTCCTGCGCCCTCGTGTGCCACGCGTGGCTGCCCAGCAGCCGGAACCATCTCTTCGCCAAAATCTGCCTCAAGGCCACCTCCCCACAGACGGGGCTTGCGGTCCCACAGGAGCGCTGCGAGCGCCTGTACAAGCTTCTCCAGCGTGCACCCGCGATCATCCCCTGCATCCGCGAGCTCGAGATCTGCGAGGGAAACCCGCTCCACCACTACAACTCAGACGTGCAGGGCTCGACGACATGGGTCACCACCGAGCGCTCGCTCGTCGCGCTCTTCCGCATGCTCACGCACGTGCAGCGCTTCAAGTTCGCCGCGACGTCGACGCTCTACTGGACGCTGCTCCCGCCGACATTCCAGGCCGCGCTGTACAAGCTGCTCGCGCAGCCGAGCCTCGTGTACCTGCGCCTGCACTCGTGGATGTTCCCCAACGTCGCCGCGCTCACGGGCCTGCTCGCGCACTGCAAGAACCTGCGCGCGCTCGCGCTCTCCTCGACGAATGTCAGCGGCAGCGACACCGGGCCGGAGCTCGCCATCGACGCATGCGTGCCTGACGATCGCCAGATCGACGGGCGCGGCGTCGTGTGCTGGGCTCCGCTCGAGGTCCTCACGCTCGACTTCGTGACATTCGCGCACCTCGAGTACTGGCTCCTCGCGTACCCCGCGCTCGTCGACGTGCGCTGTCTCCGCGAGCTGCGCGTCGCCAACTTCCACGACGCGCAGATCATCAAGAAGCTGCTGCTCACCGTCGGCGACTCGCTCGAGCACTTCCACCTCAAGCCCGGCACCTGGAACGGTGAGTAAACGACGTGCGCTCTATTGCGATGCCGACTCACGCCCGGCTCGATCGCAGCTGATGCATTCGATCTCTCGCACAACACCGGCCTGCGCTCTATCCGCCTCACGCTCGACGTGCCAGAGACGGCTATCGATTGGGCGACGACGATCCTGGCAAGCATCTCCCCGCAGAACACGGCGCTCGTGTCCGTCGGGCTCGAGTTCTACGTCGACCCGAAAAGGATATCGGAATGGGGCGCGCTCGATGCGCTGTTCATGCACCCTGCGCTGTTCGCGCTGCAGCAGGTCGAGATCGGCTTGTTCGCGTACCCCAACCAGGCCGACTTCATCGCAGTCAAGGAGGAGATGCGCGGCCTCGACACCCGCGGGATCGTGCGCTGGTACCAGCTCGGCGTGAAGAGCCACAAATCGAACCCCGGGCTGACACCCAGGATCTCCCAGTACGAGGCGTGAACGCGAAGCAGCAATACTTTTTCTTGGTAATGTTTTTTTGGACATGGTTTTTGTTTCTTGGTTTAATTCAGGGATGGATTATGATTCCTGCTCGTGCGCTATAAGAACAAGGTATGGTCATACAGTTAGACGCTCCCCTCGCCCTTTTATACATATACATGCCCCCACCATCTCGTATCGTTCGTATTGTCGTGTCATGCAAGCCCCACGTCGGCAACATGCTTTCTTAATATCGCTTCTCCCACTATACACCCCATAATTGCCAACCCCATGATATTATATTGTTCATTAGCTTCTTTTGCGCGCGCATCGAGTTTTATGCAGCTTACCGAGTCCTATTATGCTTTGCGTTGCTTTAATATCCTATATATGTTTTTAGCGATTAGCGTTTTTGTTACATATGGTTAATTTGCGGAGTGCCGCGAGGTGGATGAAGTAGATGGGATTCCGCTTAATTAGCTCTTGCTTGTGCATAAATAGAACTGCATACCAGCATAGAGGTGAAGTGCTGGTAGTTAGTTCAGTTGTGTTAGTAGGCGTCAGCGGTTTAATGCAGGAGACTAACGATGAACAGACGCCTGTTAGCGGCGTCTTTTTTCCGGTGCACTTGGAGGAAGTGAGAGCGAAAATAATCGGATACCGTCTCGAAATTATTAGGCCGTGTCCCAAAGCTCGTAATACTGCGTCGCACGCGAATAACGGACGCTAGTCAGCACTTCCCCGCACATGAAGTCATTCGCGCGAAGCTACGCACAATTTGCGAACTTGGGTTCCCGCGTCGAGTTTTTCTCGCAGTATGTCCATCTATAAATACCGAAGCTGGACGTGAGTACGCCAGAACGTTGCATGCTTCTGGGAAGGGCACGAGATGGGAAAGAATTGAATGGCTCTAACCTTGTTTAGGAGAAGCACTAGATGCGCGTCCTTTAACAGGGAGTTCGAACAAATGGCACCGAACAGTTGCAGCGAGTCGTCGATGCGGTTTGTCTTTGGATCTTCTTCGAGATACTGATACGGCAATTGGACATGGCAGTTTGATGAGTGAAATATGACATCGTGATCAGTTTTATTGATACAGGTAGAGTAAAAGGAGTAGGAGGGGCATGTGCATCTCCTACGAGAGAAGAAGCTGTAGAAAACAGGAAAATGATACAGATGTACTCACCTGGTCAAACGCACTCAATGGCGCTGATAGGAGTGTCGTCCATGTCAACGTTAGCTCTGATTTGCGCGGGAACGCCGAATAGTTGGACGAGAGGTAGTGGTGTACACACCTAAGAATATTATGGCGGTAGCTGGAATATAAATAAAAAAGGAACGGATTAGTACTAGCTCTCATCATAGCCTGACTTGGGCGTCCCGAAGCAAACCCGTGATGACTGGCATGATGGGCTACGTAGTAGGGCGCAGAACTTTGACAGGCGTTAGACGTACCATCATCAAAATACGGTATCCAGGTTGGCCTCTAATAGTTCAAGATATTTTAAGAGCACGACCGCGAGCAGCAAACTTCCTACCTGACCACGCTGGTGGTCATGAAGATAATCAAGAAGTGCATTAGTGGCATGGGGACACCTTGTATCAAGTGCTACTCACTGCTCCGCCGACGTCGTATAGCGTCCAATTATACGACCTCCCCGCCATGCTCATGGGAAATGAATGCTGCATCACGCCGAGTGTACGCAGGCGGACGTGAAGGATGTCATCTAGCCAAAGGTGGCTTGGATTTCAGCGACTGGACATTTCACACCAATAGATGTGATAAAATAGACACGCACCATTGGTTGGGCTGTACTCGGGTTCTGCGATTCGCTGAATATGTCGGAGGAAGCTGGATGTAGAACAAATCCTCAGTCACTTATTCCAGCAGGTGTATATCAATATGCCAGAAACAACAATTCGTGGATGGCGCGGAAAAAGCAGCATGGAGAGATGGAAAATCAAAATCAAACACGCACAAGGATGCTGAGTCGTCCAACCGAATTCTCCGCTGCTGGGAGTAGAACTTGACGGCTTCGTGCAACCAAAGAGCCTCAATATCATCTACCACCTCCGTCATTGTGCGTGCTACAAGAGTAGTAGTCATTCGAGCGCGGCTCGCAGCTTCCGTTTTCTTCGCGTCCGTCCCGACGGCCCAAGATGGCGCAGTCAGGGACTGCCAGCCAAGCCTTACAAAGGCCTCGCTGCGTCCGCCGGTTATGGACACCCCTCCGCTAAGTTCGGATGCAAGTGTCGCCTCGAGCGCCAGTAACGGAAGCAGGCGGACGCGTAGCGACGCCAGTTCATGCTGGATGTCGGCGGAGGCAAGGGGTTCATTTGGCATGTGCAACGTCGTCTCGTACTCGAGTTCCGCGAATATAATTCGCACGGCCTTGATAATGTTGGCGTAGACGATGGGGACCCATGAGAGGCGCTCGACGTCGAGCGAGCGGGACGCGTAGCAGAGCTGGAATTGTTTTTGGAGGGTTGATTTTCCTGCTGCACGTAAGACGGCGAACTATACATTCCATGCGGGGGTGGCACTCACCTGAGTCCGCCTGACCAAGAAGCATGACTGCTCACAGCATAAGCGCGGTCCCAGAGAAGCATTGCAACATGCCATTCACCTTTCACCTCCCGCTTTCGCGCTTCCTTTTGCCGAGCGGATTCTCTCTGCGACAAGGTGAGCTACGTAGAGAGATGTCGACCACCACAACATACTTTGAGCTCCTCGTCAATCTTTCCGCTAATTCGCGCTGCGTCTTCTCTTGACATTGCCATAGGAGGTCCTGCTTCTGAGCTGCCTCGTCGATGACTACGTCCAGAGGGTGGATACTTGGACGCAAGCGTGGTTGCCATAGATAAGAGGCTTTGCGAGAGCTCCTAGTTAAAAGGGATTTCTTATTCACCGGACGTGATCGATGTCTATAGCGTGGTCGACAACGGTGGGGATATCATGATGGATGCCTTGTGCAGGATAAGGCGCACGTCAAACCCTAGCTCCTCAATTCTTCTCGTTTCTAAGTTTGGATTGCAACTGTCAGGATATAAGGTCCGAGACGATGATGATATCTCACCGCATGCTCAGGCAGCTGGTCAGAAATTAGGCTAGAGCGGTCACAAAGATTCCAAAGAAGGCTCAATTGCCATTGCTAAAACACTTGAGCTCGAATAGGTAACCATGGAGCAATCTTCGCGACAGATAGACATTTAATATTGGCTATTAGAGGCTGTCTAAGGTGAGAGAGTAGGAACAATATGGTCGAATGTCGTAAAGATGACATTGATGCCGTTTGCCATAAAGCCTCCTAATGGGCTCAGATGTCGATCAGATAAAAATACAAGTGTGGAGGAGGGAGCGCACAGCCTTGTATTCCTCCCCTGAAGCGCTTGCGAGATGAAAGTGAAAAGGGTGTGTCCACCACAATACATTTCCAAGATGAACAAATGGCAACCCCCCGGAAATACGCCTCATGGCCACTCACCGCATCATTCAGCCACCATCAGGTGCTCACCAAATCCGTCAGAAATCTTAAGACAGTCAATGTCACCTATGAGATAAATAGTCGCCAATGCCAAACCGCAAGGCAGGATCGCAGAGGCTGCCAACCCGGGCAGGTGCCAGACGTCAAGAGGTTATGCCGATTTCTGGGATATATCACAAAAACCTATAATTCTGCGTGGAAGCCTCCATCCAAGCCGGGTCGACGGAGGTCCGAAGAGATAAACTCGTTGAATTAGATTTTGCTGTCGTGAGCTCTTCAACTTGAGAAGATTGGCGGCGGTGAATTGACTTGAGGTCTACCACTACTAAATCGCCGTGGAAGTAGTATTATTGGAAGAGAGGTGTCTCCCAGAAGCCACTCATCGGATGATATAGAAGTCTCTTTTTTCGAGCAGTCTTCGGGTGGAAAGGAGGTTTGGCCAGTCAGCTTCCAGTGACTCTTGAGTCTTGTGTAAGAAACAAAAATATTCAGACCCGGAAGATTATGGGAAGATTACCGCATATCCCACGGATCTCGGATACTTTAGGCAAAATGACGAAATTCTACCTATTTATAGCTCATCATAGACCCCATAAGCGATAGATAAACCGTTGAGAATCGACATTTCACCCCTTCTCTGCTTGTTGCGACATAGTTACTACATTAACTTTCACATATTACATTAATTCTGTGAGAGCTGTCTATTTCACACTAGTAAGTTTCAATAATTTTATGCCTTTCATTAGAGAATAAGCCCGCTTCGACGGTTTAATACAGGTTTTAATTGGACCGTGCTCAGGGTTCTGCGTCCGCATATGTTCGACTCGGACGACACGACATCATGTCTTCCAATTGAACTAGAACGCTATATCTTCGAAATTTCATCATATTCCAGAAACGATTCGGGACACCTATTTAACCTTTTGCTGGTGGCCAGATATGTTCATGATTGGTGAGAAATTATGCACAAAATATCGAGTTACCTTCTTTTAGAAGTCTTACGAGTGCGCTTGTCTCAGGATAAAGCCTATTTTATATCAAACATTTTTGCAGTCGCCGAAAACGAGGGTTCCGGACATTGAGCGATTCCCCGCATTGGAGATAGAGAAAATAGGGAAGTTCGGGAGGAATTTACTGTTCAGCGAAGAGATTTCCCACTTCCAAGTCACATCTCTTCTCTCAGTATTTCCCAACATCGAAAATTTGGCAATATGGACGAACCGCACCGATCTGGCGCACTTCCAGGACTGTTCTGAATTCCAGCGCTTACCATTACGGCGTCTGTCTGTTTTTGTGGCCAACCTCACTGATATTACCTTGGCCGGAGCACCCTTCCAAAGTCTTACCCACCTCGAGCTTGTTCGATCACGAAAAGAGCCATGGGACTCTTGGAAGCCATTGACCACTCTACCTCGATTAACGCACCTTCTCATCAATTCAGTTATTTCGGAGGATATCTCACGCAATCTTCTGCAGCTTTGTCCCGGCCTCTTGTGTCTAATCCAGCTCGTCTCAATCTATGTCGTTGATAAATGGAGCGAGGAGAAGCGAGCCCAGCTGTGCAGCGGTCGGAATGATCATCGTTTCATTTCGCTCACGTACACGAGCGAGTTTAATTTTATACACGACTGGCAGGAAGGAGTGAACGGTAGTATGGACACTTGGGCGCGCTCAGAGTGTATATCCATGGCTCGTCGAAGTGAGATTTTGCTACCTTGAATGTCCACGTCGCTGATGGACCTACATATGGCGCAGGGAAATACTTTACGGATCTCACACCCTATTGGATACCCAACGGTCCTGGATGGACGGCTGGATTCAACGCGATGGGATGGGACTGGTATCTGAATCCTTGAATTTATTCTCAAAAATGGCCGTAAATTTAGAGAAAAAATCAGATTATAGATGTGTAAATGTTGTAGATAATTGCTGTATTATTCTGATAGATAGTAGATAGTTGCTGCAGACGATGTATCTTGGCCCTACATCCCTTGTCCATTTTATTTCTTACAATCTTATATATAATATAATTTCATATGCCAGATCATGTTCCAATGATTACCCTGGAAGTTCTAGCACATATCCGCGGGTCGAACACGTTTAAGAATTTGGCGCGGAAGGGTTACAAATCTCGCGAAGTTGTTTCTCCCAACCAAGGTAATAAAACCATGTCGCTAATTTGCTTTTGTCTTTAAACAATCCGCCTTTATGAAATGTAGAACCACGCATTAATAGTGCGTACCGCAACGTCCAGAACTACGCAGACACTCACGTTGTTTGGCTGAAGATATCGCCTCCGCCCAGTCCCACATACAGCCGCGTGGGTCTGACCCAGAGCCACTGGCCCAATCCGCCACCACATAACGGACTATGAGCATCATCACGAACCGCGGATCAGTGACTAAATTTAAAGTGTCGAGCTTCTTCCAGGTGTCCGAATTCTTCACGATCAGCAATATTTTCAGCTTTGAGCATTGTTGAAGAAGGCGGAGAAGAATATCGGTGTCGACAGATTTATTGATGGCAACATGAGAGAGACAGGGCATGTAGGTGAGGCCTTTCCACTTCTCCCACGTCGATGCAAGCTCTGTGATATCCAGGTGAGTGACTCGGGAAAATGCTGGGTCAGCCATATTGAGAGATGAAAGATTTGCGGACAGTCTTTCGAGCCTTAATTCTCGGAAACATAAGAGGAAATCTCGGGCTGGGTGAGCTGACCACAGTCCTAAGTCTGTAACGTTCGTGCACGAGAGCAGCATTTTGTTGATGTCATTGATAGTAAGATCCCCACCGACAAGAAGATGCTTCACGAAGAACCCGTAGTACTTGACGTCAGGCGTGTATTCATGCACATTATGATTTGGCAAATAGATCTTCCGGCCTGGATGAATTTGTGCAGTCAAACGATAGGCTATACTGTAGAACGATAGGCTATACTGTAGCGTATGACTGCAATCCTGTTTGTAGCACAGCACAGTCAGTTTGATTACTGTCATTCGAAGTCGAGCAGAGTGTGTCTACCAGTTGTGCACCCGTGCTGCGACTAACATGAAATATGTCGCGCATTCAGGGCTTTGTTCGACTGCCAATTCGAAGATCTTTCTCTCTAGTTCTAGTGGGAAAAAGGGGGAAGTCTCTGGTTCCTGAGGTACCAAGGACGGCTGGAGGTGAGCCCGCCGGCCCCGCGTATCCCAGGACACCGGCAGCATCTGTCGCAAAGAATTAATAGAAAATGGACCGATGACTCTGAGGGGTAAAGAGACGTGGTAGTACTCACCCAAGGCGATTTGGTGCGAGCTAGATTGTTGCTGAATAGACAGCTGAGTCGCAGAGAATCTGACTTTGATCTGACTCGTCTC
>JAEKIV010000230.1:0-81578 GCA_016801325.1 Hypholoma fasciculare
AATGAGTGTGGATGAGGATATAGATGCGAGAAGAATCGCAAGGTGAAAATTTCCATATGAGGGCCCTCCCGATCAAGTCATTTCGACCTCAGATGCGTCCCGCGATTTAAGTGTCCTACAAAAATATAATTTAGGCCATAGTATTGTGGAAACATACAGTTATTCTAGGGCGTGAATGGGCGTGCACGAGCGTGCAGTGGGCGTGCATGAGCGCGCGCGAGCGTGCATGGAGCGTGCATGGAGCGCGGATGTGGCGTGCACATGACATGACGGGCGTGCACATGACACGGAGCTTCGAGGTAATTCATCGTGCAACACAACTTACTGAAGTCTGCAGCAAGATCTTTTTATATAAAATACTTTAATAAGGGTTTTAGCATGTATCTGGCACATCTTAATGTAAATTTGGTTGTTATAGCGAGCCCAGTGCTATGAATGAGGTAGGATCGGCGCAATTGGTACAAGTCAGGTGACCCGGCCGATGTTCCGGTGCGCACCAAGTTCGCATTGCCGCTTGACTACTGATTGCCAGTATAAGGAGTTTTATAATGGTATATAGTAGTATATATGGAACATAGTATCTATGTATTTGTGCATCTCACACTCACGGATAATATATATCAAGGCAATATCAAGGAGGGGTGTGGGCGTGCATCAAGCGTGCATGGGCGTGCATGAGCGCGCACGCCCATGCACGTCCGCACGCCCACCGCACGCCGATTTCCCTTTGCCCGTGCAAACGTATGTCATAAAAACTTGCCAAAGGTAAAGTTTAGGGCTCAATCGGGAGCTAGAACGCGCACTCAAAGCCAATCGTTCAAATTAAGGAATTTAAATCTTCCCTACGATCCATATATAAATCCATAGGGAATAGTCAAGGAATAGTCAAGTACTAATACCCAAGCTAGCCCGTCTGCTCGTGAGACAGGCGCGGGTGCTGTTAGTCCGCAGTGATCCGTCGACTTATTAATATCTGTCTAAGGGACAGACGCTCAGGCTCACCCTGCAAAAAGTATTTACGAAGTATTTACGTATCTCATTCGCAGCCTAAAAGTAAGCTACAAATGACAGCACATAAATGCCCCCGCTTCGCCATTGGCAGCCACGTCAACACTCATTCCCACTTCAAAGGTGAGCGGAACAGCTGCGAGCCCACTGCTCCGTCGAGGCGTCGAGTGTCGAGCGCCTGATTAATCTTTGTGCAAATGTTTATAGGGCCACCTCATCTTGACTCCCACGTTGACTACTTCTTTGCATAAGAGCCGTAGTCGCAAAATGGGGCCCGCGATTGAGAATGTTCTGGTGGTAGCCCTCGGGCAGGCGCGCCGTGCAGTGGAGCTCGACACCGGCGGCAAAGATATGATAGGCGCTATCAACGCGTACGCACGAAGCCTGAAATTGCTCAATGACGCGATTACCTCAAGCATCGAAGGTGGCCGCGGAGAGTCTGGTTCGAGCGACAGAGAAAGGATTGCAGAGGTGGAGAGGCTGGTGGCTGTTCGCGACTCTTATCGAAGTCGGATAGAAATACTGTGCAAGGCTTGCCAGGTAGAGTCCCCCGCTGTATAGCCAGTTGAACCATTGATTGCACTTGCTCGAAAATGTAACAGAGTCATCATAGTTTCAGAAACACAGATTGTATACTCCGAGGTTGTTTTCATATAGCCTGAGGTGCATGGAGGATGTATATATATCTGTCGAGCGATTCGGACTATGTCACCGTTGGGGTGAGCAGGCGGCAGCCTTGCTCCGATAAAAATTAGAAATACAATGTTTTACATGGAATGCTACACTTTCCCAGAACTCGTTAGCCATCACCATCATATATAATCCTCGCCTCCGTCCTACAGGGAAGAAATGACGCAGATGTATTAGCAAAATTTGCATTATACCAGAAAAACATTACGTACATATGCTCTACCTTCTAAACGTAGATATTACGGTTAGCATGCAAGTAAACAAGCAGATTTCAGCTGAAACGCGTACATTAGCGTCCAACCAAGCAATTTGTGCTCGAAGTTCCGTCAAACCAAATATCAGAACAATGTCATAGTGCACCCGATAAAATTTACCGCCCGCACTATCCTTTGCAGTATTGCACGGGAGATTTGCGAGATCTATGTCAATTGTGCAAAGTTTCGTGTAATTTTCTAATGTAGTGTTTTCAGTGTAGAACGAAATCCAAAGAATAAGCAATACTTGCTAGCATCAACATCTGCCCATCGAGGTTTATCCAGAAGTCCGCGATAGCACCAGATTGCAACAGAACTACTGCTTAAATCTTCCCGAGAGCGCCGTTCTTTCCAGTATGACTTTCTGAAAACTTTTGTCTCCGAAATTCGAGTATTTTTGGACAGAATCACGTCAAACGCGCCGCGAATTAGCTTGTCCCCGGAGGCCGCCACGAACGCTTGTGAGGAGCGATCACGGTGGTCCGGCAGGTCAGGCTTGTACGCGACGTCGAAGAAAGTTCCATAGGTGAGCTTCGAAACACGGGCCCGCACGAAGTGATCGAGGTAGAATGAGATTGCGCCATCAGAGACGGCTTTATTTCTGTAAGAAAACCCCGGCTTGTCAGTCTCAATCAGATGTTCGCTAGCTTGTACGAACACATGGCTTTCAGGTCGCATAATATTTAGATTGGCAGGTGCAAGGGCTACGACTTTTTGAAATACATAATCGCTCTCTGCCAGCCCTCCTACAAGTACAACATGCTTCAATCTTATCAGTCAAGGGATGCACCGCATGCGATACTGTAGTGTTTTGAAATGCTCACAAAAATGGATTTAAGAGAAGTTCGTTGTTGTTCTGCCACAGCTTGGACGATACACTTGATTGAGGGCTCAAAAAAAGATGCAACATCGGACCTAGTGTTTGTCAATTGTCAACTCAGAATAATATGAGCAGGGTCATTCATAGCAATCATACGCTCACCCCATAAGCTTGAGCTGTCCTGACCGAATGTTGCAGGTTGGATCATGATCCCGGTTTGATCCAAATTTGATGTACTGTGGTTCTTGAGCATTTCTGAATCGAAGCTTTGTTGTTTTATCAAAACAGGTAATAATATGTTCGATGTCTTCAGAAAAAGAGGAGCCTGAAAGATGCTCTAGCGGATTCATGGGTCAAACTAATTAAGAAAAAAGAATATATCAACAAACCTTCTAGGAACTTATCAGCTTCGAGGGTGACGAAGACAGAGCCATGGAAGTAACCTGGGATGAATCAGTTTATTAGAAGGCGAGATGATGATAGACATACATTTGGGCGCAGATATTTCCTCGAAGTTTCCAGTATTCATGCTTTTGCTATAAGAACTTATATCAATGGTGCCTCCGCCTGCATCAACGATAATGACCCCTTCACCCTTCTACAATAGAAGTCATTAATGAGTAGCTCCTGGAGCGGGTTGACACATGCATAAATACCTCGATCGCACCGGACGGGAGTCCGTTCTGAATGGCAAAGTGTAGGCTGGCCTCTCCTTCAGTCACAAATGATAGTCTCGCATTCCCTGTAGGTGTGTCCGGAATGAGTCCAGCAAGAATAGCAGCACAACGCATTTGGCTTTGCTGAGTGCCTTCCCAACCGTTTGGATGTGAGAGAACATAGTCAATTTGCCCTTCAACTGACGCCCAGAGGTCAACGCCGTTTGGATGGGTTTCTTTAATGTAGTTTGAAGCGCATTCGAGGAGGTATGCCAGGAAATCTGCGAAAACTTGGATAATTGTTTTATTGCGAGGAAGGGATGGTATTTTGTCAGAGACCTCTTGTCCTGCCCCTGAACCAAATTGGGAGCGCAAGTGAAGCTTGAACCTAGTGTTTTCAGCATGAGAGGTAATAACAAATCGATTACTCCACATCGCACCATTCCGCCTTCACCCATTGTTCATCTTCAGCTTGATCTTGGATACCCTCTCTTGTTGCCTCTGCTCCTACAGCTTGAACTTCCCCCCGAGGATTGTAGTACGTTATAGTTGGTATTTTCGATGCACCACTGATGAGCTCGTGCGCAGGAAATCTTCGTCGCAAGATGGTTAAGTAATCATAAAGGTGTATTGAAGTAACAATGAAGTAACATTTAAATGGAACTCTTTGTGAACCCAGGCTAGTGTATAGGCTCTTACCTTGTCACCCCTTTGACCTCAGGAACCTGTCCTGGATCGAGAATGCTGCAGTCGAGGCAAATGTTCAGTGGTCAATTTCGAGTTTAACCACTGAAGAACCCACCTGTACGAGATACCACTATATGTAGTTCCTACATCGAATGCAAGCACGAGCTTTCGGCGAGGACCCTTAAAGGCTGAGCGCGAAACCATTACAGAAGAAACAAGCAACGAACTACGTAGCAACTAACGAAGTTGAACGAACGGGAGTTGGTTCGTGTCGTCAGCGTCAGCTGAGGGTCAAATCAACGTCCTAAAAATAGACCCACCGTCTGCGGTGGACAAGTTCATCTTTTCATCTTTTCTAATCAGTGAATGCCATTAACTTGCTACATGTATTTCACGTATATTACCCATAAACATTAAGCAATGAAAGCGATCTCAGGCTTCTGGATCAAAATACATTATTCGTGCTTCGCTTCTGCAAAGAAAAACATGGAAAAGATTCAGATTGTGTCAGTCGATGATAACTTGCATATTTATTGCATACCGCTTTTCCTTATTCTAGGACCCGATGCAATGATTAATCAAAATGTGATAAAATGAGAAAACAGAAGAAACTACTGACGTTTAAGTCTCTCCACGCGACCTGCGCCTTGAATTCCGTCAAACCAAAGATCAGCACAATGTCGAAGATCGCATAAAGGACTTCATGTTCTCCATTGTGTTTTGTGTCGGGTGTCATTGGGATCTGGCTGAGATTGACGTCAAGTTGACACAGTTTCGTGAAATTTTCTGATAAAAAAAGATCGGTGTGCGACGCGAGTGATAACACGACAAACTGCTTACTACTATCTTCGTCACACCACTTGGGCTTCTCTATAAGCCCACGATAGCACCAGATGGTGACTGAGACGATTTTCGAAAGCGATTGGGCATTGCACGTCTTATGGTAGGTTCTCCTGAATTCCTTTGTCTCGGAAATCTGGGTGTTCTATGCCGTAGCGTCACTTTGGGAACGTACAAATGACAGATGTCCGGATAGAGTGATACTGAACACACTCTGATTCTGTGCTGCGGTTAAACTCACCTTCGGCAAAATAACATCAAAGGCACCCCGAATCGCCCGTTCTCCTGTATTTGGGTCCACATACGTCGCGGAAAAGCGCTTGCGGTGATCATCATTATTGGGAAGATACCGGTGGTTCATTGTGGTCCCGTAGGTGACTCGTGATACACGGCTGCGCACAAAGCGGTCTAAAAAAAAGGAAAGCGCGCCATCTGACACAGCTTTGTTGCTGTAAGATGATGTTAATGGGTACCGGGACGTAGGGGACGGCGACAGAACTTACACAGTGTTCTCAGGCCTCACAACCGTTAGCCCAGAGGGCGCTAGGGCGCTCTCCACTTTCTTGAACAAATACTCGCTCGCTGCGAACCCCCCCACGAGTACAACGTGCTATTGTTGTTTTGGTCAGTGGTATATCTATTAAAGACCTGCAAACGGCAATTTACTTTTATAGCTTTGTGCGCAGCCTTCCATTGGCTTTTCACAGCATTCACGATGCAAGTGATGGAAGGCTCGAAAAAAAGTGCGATGTCGGACCTGCATAGCGACCATGTAATCATCCACAATACTTGTATTTATGAGCAATTGGCTTACCCCAAGAGCTTTAGCTGACCAGACCGAATGTTATATGAAGGATCATTGTCCCTAGTGGACCCGAATTTGATGTATTGAGGTTCCTTGGGGTCTCTAAAACGAAGTTTCGTTGTCTTATCGAAACAACGAACGATATGTTCGATATCGTCGAGGAAGGGAGAGTCGTTAAGATACTCTATGACATGCAAATCAGCTTTCGCGCAAGAGTAGAATACGATCGGAAACAAACCCTTCAAAAAAACTTTTGCATTATTGGTGACAAAAACGGAGCCATGAAAGTGACCTGAGCAGGCGTTAGATGCGTTTTTGGAGAAGAGAAGTGGGGAATACATTGAGGCACGGCAATTTCCTCGAATATAGAAGCATTCTTGCTATAGGAACTAACATCAATAGTGCCTCCTCCAGCGTCGACGATGACCACTCCTTCACCCTTCTGTAAAAAGATATGTCAGCTATTAGCCTACATAAGCCCAATGAAAGCGCAGCAAATACCTTAACAGCTCCAGAAGGGAGCCCATTCTGAATGCAGAAATGTAGACTGGCTTCTCCCTCCGTCACAAACAGCAACCTCTCATTCCCCGCAGCGGTATCTGGGATAAGCCCAGCAATGATAGCCGCCTTGCGCATCTGAGTTTGCTCCGTTCCCTCCCAACCGTTTGGGTGAGAAAGCACATAGTGGGGTTTCTTTGCTACAGACGCCCACAGATCATTACCATTCGGATGTGTCTCTCGGATATATTTCGAGGCGCATTTGAAGAGATATCTAAGGAAGTCGGCGAATACCTCGACAATCGTCTTATTCAGTGGAAGAGGGGGTATCCTATTGGCGATCTTCGATGCATCCGATCCAAAGCGGGAGCGTAGATGCAGCTTGAACCTACATCATAGTACGCGATGAGTTTTGAGAGACTTCAAGCTGAACGACAAGCTATGTATTGCTCACCATTCAACCTTCACCCACTGCTCCTCCTCCGCCTGCTCCTGGATACCTTCCGCCATGGCTTCTGCTCCCACTGCACGGACTTTTCCGCTGCGATCGTAGTATATGACTGTCGGTATTTTAGATGCACCACTGACATGCTCGTGGGCTGGAAATCTAGGAGATTATCGAATGAGGAGATAACATTTTAGAGTTGTGGGTGCTTACCTCGTTACACCTTTAATTTCAGGAATGCGGCCAGGATCAAGTACGCTGTAGTCATTCGTCAGTCAGTCTCCTGATTGCAGCTCAAGTTGGATTCAGTGGGCAATTACAACTAACCTGTATGAAATACCACTATACGTGGTACCAACGTCGAACGCTAGGACTAATTTCCGTCGAGACCCTCCGAACGTTGAGCGTGAAGACATTAAGGACAAGCCTGGGATTTACGGCGCCCTTGAAGCCTTTTATGTGCAGGTGAGCAAATGCTACGAGATAAAAATAGTGAATGTATGTAGCAAGTGCTTACATGGTCGATATCTCTGCTTTACAGTCAGAGCCAGGAGGTTGTGCCAAATATACTCGTCCGCGAAGAGCGACTATTTTTTGTATCCACGAGTAAAAATAAGTAAGTAAGGCTCAAACCAAGGCCAGTGCGCCCAAACTTCGCATTGAGCACGTACTATAGTAGTACTAGTAGTAGTGTTAGTACCGTGATCGTTCTTGTCGAAATTCCCTGCTTTTTGTGAATGATGATGAAAACATACAGATTTTTCTATTCCATTTAGTGAAATCTGGGCAGTATAAAAAACAGAGAATTAACAGAAAATAAGTGGTGTAAGTTGGGTGTGGGATCCGACTTTCTGAAAAACCTGCAGAGCTCACGTGTAGGTCGTGGGAATAATGGAGCAAAAATGGAAAGGTCGCGTCGCGTACGGCGGGTTCTACTCTTGCTTCGCGCCGCCATCTCCTTTTCGCTGTTTACCTTCCTTTCAATGTCTTTCTCTACCTGAAAACGCACATTATATGTTCCGAGTTCTCTAAACTGCTTCGATCATTTTGGCCGCAACCAGCATAATTTTGAAACGAAACATCCGACAGATCCAATTCGAACCAACTTTTTCGGCTACCGTCTTCCCCTCAGCGTGAAGAGAATCCAAGTTGGAGAAAGAAGCAAATGTCAGGGATGAAGAACTCGCCGTTTGGGAAACGGCTGCGGGCATCACATCAAGAAGCGGAGGACAATGCGTCGCCCAAAAGACCGACGCGAATTAATCCAATCTTCGGTGTTGGGCCGGCATCTTTGTCAACACCAGGCCTTGATTCACGGCCAACGACAGGAGAAAGCAGTAGGGTTGACTCGCCCGCGGACTCGAACGGTGTTTTTGGGGGTGGAAGTAGCATAGGTAGTGGATTAGGGATGCCGAGGATCGTCAAGGAGTACGGCGACAGATTCGTACCCTCGCAGGATTCTGGAGACCTACGGACGTCGTATCACCTTCTAGATGATGGGGGTCCATCAACGCCGTCGAAAAGTAGGATCATACCTACCGAGTCCGATGCTCTCAAAGGTGCCTTTGTTACCCTTATTGTCGAGATTTGGTGCTAATGTGCCACCCAGAGCAAGCGAACTCCATTTTCAACTCGATATTACACGCCGAGGTGACTCCACCCTCACCGCGCAGGCCAATTTCACCGACAAGACCAGTCGCTTCAGGATCTGGAATTGGCGCACTGCCGGCTACCCCAACTAGACGTCGATTGTTCGCATATGGCTCCCCATCTACATCCAACCCCAACACCCCAACGAGACGACTTGACACGCCAACCGATGAGGCATACTCAATGAGCCCTGTCCGTGCCGAAAGTAGACAACTTCTGGAATCTCCGAGAAGGCAGTTACGGAGTGTATGCAAGACGCCTTACAGGGTCCTTGATGCCCCCGAACTCGCAGACGACTTCTACCTCAACCTTGTGGACTGGTCAAGCACCAACGTGCTAGGCGTAGGCCTCGGCTCCTGTGTCTATCTTTGGACGGCCCACAACGCCGCTGTATCGAAGCTATGCGATCTTGCGTCGACGAATGATACAATATCCTCTGTGTCGTGGGTGCAGAAAGGTAGCACGCTCGCCGTTGGGACATTGGCCGGACGGTTGCATATATACGACGCGCATACTCTCCAGATTCAGCGCACCTATCACCAGGCGCACATGCAGCGCATAGGCGCGCTTGCGTGGAATACACACATTCTTTCGTCGGGGTCTCGCGATCGGACAGTGCACCATCGCGACGTGCGTGAGCCGACGGGACGCCCATTCAAGCGCTGTACTGGGCATCGCCAGGAAGTATGCGGCCTGAAGTGGAGCAGTGACGGCGGCCCATCAGCCGCAACACTCGCGAGTGGCGGCAACGACAACAAAGTGTGCATATGGGACTTGCGGGGGTCCCGACGGCCAACGCTTTCCAGCGCTGGCCACGCGATTGGGAATGGCGACGAGGGGCCAGGTGACGCGCCACTATGGAAGTTCCACGAGCATACCGCCGCGGTGAAGGCGCTAGCTTGGGACCCACATGTCTCTGGTGTCCTGGCGACAGGAGGGGGGACTCAGGACAAGCATATCCGGTTCTGGAATGTCATCAACGGCACAATGTTGAACGAGCTCGACACTGGCAGCCAAGTTTGTCATTTCGAAATAAGTTCCCTTGAATTCTAAGCTGATATGTCTGACACAGGTTTGCAATCTCATTTGGTCGCGCACATCGCATGAACTGGTGTCTACCCACGGGTTCTCCTCGACTACCGCCCAAAACCAGATTTGCATATGGAAATATCCGAAGTTGAACATGGTCGCATCGCTGACGGGGCACACAAATCGCGTGTTGTATCTTGCGATGAGTCCCGACGGCGAGACCATTGTGACAGGCGCCGGTGACGAGACGCTCAGGTTCTGGAATGCATTCCCCAAGAGAGAGAGGAGCGAACGCGAGCGGGAAAGTAGGCTCGACTACGGACGATTGATTCGCTGAATCCCATGCAAACCTCTATGCCCCAAATATCTATCGACCTTTCTCGAATCACATATTGCCATGTCCCCCCCATGGTCCATCCCTCATCTACGCCAGTTCCCTGTCGAAGCACATTATGCCCCGAAACTATGCTCATAATACCCATATATGCATCCCCAAAACGCCCCACCAATAAACTTCCCGAATGCCGCTGTGCCTGTCCTCGTTCTGCTGTTGAAGTTATCTCGGATTGTACAGTTATGCTCGTCCTTTACTACGCCCAATCTCCTCTGACTCCTTTCCTTCCCCCCTGAAGTTCTCGTCCCCCCGTATTGATTTGTTTCCTCTCACAGTAGCGCTGTGAGGCCGATTGAAGATTAGAACGCGACAATGAACTGGAGTGTCGCCTGTTCTCCGTATGTATTCCCATCAATTGCGTTTCTTCTCGATTCATTCCCTTTGTTTCGGCTTCGCTTTGTCCCCAAACACAGAATCATCCACTTGTTACATAACCACCCTCAATGCATCCTCACTTTTCACCCATCGTCCCGCAACTTCAATTGTGCCATAGTACCCTACCCATCATCATTACACGCCTACATAACAATCTACATACCTACTACTATCTACAGTCAAGTACATTTCGTACTTTTACTAACAGCGGCCTCATATGGTTAGGCAATGCGCCGCTCCTCGCGGTGTCCGCACTTCTCTTTGTTTCGCCTCGCTTTGTCTCTGCTCGTTTCCTTTTTACGTCTTATCTTTCTTTTGGTCTTTCCTGCCGCCTCTTGTCCTTTTCCCTACTTATCTATTTGAACTGCATGTACTCGTCTCTGCCTGTACACCAACATCTCGTCTTCTTCCGGTCTCTGTCTCTGCCTCGTTTTCCTCCCCCTCGAACTTCGTCTTTTTGCTTTGTCTTGGTTTCCTGGAATATAATTTATTCTAGATTGATGCCGTCGTCCATTTATTCTTTGGGGTGGGTTTTACCTGGGTTCTACTTCTCGAGCACAGGAAAAACGAACATGCGATTAACAGTTAATTCCACCATTGGAGTCCAAGATAAGGAGATAAGTGGTACGTGTTTAAATTTATGACCGAACTTGAACATGCTGATGCGTCATGCTCCAGGCCTAGAAGTCGATGGTCCACAATACAGAGATCATTGGTGCTTGCGCTCTCTTAAAGTTTTATTAACCGCGAGGGAAGAAGTTAAATCAAGAGGAAGTGGGCACGCATGTAGAACGGCGCGCTGCGCAGGACCGCAGACCATCTGTCTACCGCCTTTCTCCTGCCAACATACGGCAGCCTTGTTTGTTGACATTGCCCACTTTTTTACGGTGGTATCTCGCCGCCGTCACCGGAGGACACCAAATCCACCAGGGCGCTCGAACTATCGCCGGTTCCTGGGCGATGATCAATATTGCAGCGGGACGTCCAGCGCGGAGGCCTTCCGCATCGGGTGGCGATCAGTAGTATGTAGGTAAGATCGCCTGCGTACTAGAAACCGTCTCTAAGGATCTTAGAAGCCATGGGTTTAAAGAGAAGAGGGCGTTTAAAGCGTCTCTCCGCATAGCGAGTCTGAGTCGCTGGCGTTGAACGTTGAATAGGTACCGTTTTAAGGAACAAGAGATTTGTGTATTCAGCGCGCCGTGACATGTTGACCGAGTGTGCCGTTTAATATTTATCAGTGGTACGACACTCATTGGATTATTGTGGCACATAGTATTTTTTCGAATACCGCAATTCTTGGTCTAGCGTTTTCTATTCTCGTTTCTCGGTTCAATTGCGTCATGTCGAGGACCTGCTAGAGCTTCTATCGCGTTGACTTAGTGGGCCTAATAATAAATAAACGAATGTTCTCCAATGGTAAAGCCGGTACGGTGTAAGAACGGTCGTAAGCTGTCGTAAGTCGTTAGCGATGTCACCGCGCCGGGCGCCCTGGCCTGGCGCGAAGATTGGATCATACGATGTTGATCTCCCTGAGCGACCTATTCGTGTTATAAGCTTGCGAAGACATGCGCTGATTAACGCGCTTTTTGCTGACCGTACACCTCTCCCCACCAAGCTCTCGCCGGGTTTCCGAGTGTAAGCAAACTAGCGTCTACCTCACCGCCAATCTTCGTTACATACCCATAATGATATTCGACACTCTCACTCTTTTTGCCCTCGCCTTCGCCGTATTGGCTACCCTCGTTAATGGGAACCCTTCCGCCGTGCCCTACAACGGGTACACTTGTCCCCCACAAGACAAAGGAAACTTCGCCGTAGGCGTTACCAACTATGCGTCGGATCCCATTTTTTGCGCGTATCCCATGACCCAGGGCAGCTCAGATACTACTTTCAACTGCCACTACAGTGCAGTAAATCATCCACGCTTTATCTTCCATTCTACCTATGCTCACGGGCCTTTTTTTGCAGACCACGGGAGCTCTGATCACTGATAACGATGATACTGGCTGCCCGGAGACCGGTATTACGCCTATGCAGAGGCGAAGCTCGCGAGTCGCCCGCGCGCCTCTTCCTTCGCGCCCGCTCGTCAACCGCGGTGTTCCTGCCGGCCCTGCCGACAAGGCGTACTTGAAGAAGCGACGCAGCTAGATTGGTGTATCGGCGGATGTTCTTCGCGGAATATCAGGCGTTGACGTTGAACGCTCGGACGATGATGGATAAAATATATCGCCTGGACAATAGCGACGCTCTCGCAGTGCTACATATTCCCGCATTTTTTCATGGACAACATCCGACTTGGATTTCTATAGACTTACCTAGACTGACTGTACATGCACATTCTAGATATTTGTACTATATCCTTCTGACTTGATGCATCATGACTCAAATGCAACGAAGTTTGGCTTGCATTGTGGTGTTCACGTCGAGGAAGGATTTGACAATCGTTACGCCGGAAGGATTTGAGGCGCGCGTCTATTAATGCTTGGCACAAGCGTGGTTGCCGACGGCCCATCACTCCATCAGTAGATCAATTCAGATTTGCAAGGCATTAAGCGCTCACTGCGCCAGAGAAAGAATATATAACCTTGAAATTGGGCGCGTATTTGGCGCACCAGAGCGTTCAGCACTTCCCTCGATTCATTTTCTGAAGATGAGTATGAATTGTAGCACTCAGCCTCCCATGAAGGAGTGGCGTATACAAATGCCATACATAACGTTCTGACAGAAGGTATAAATAACATTTCTGTAAACACCCAGCACATCCGCTCCAGCGCGTAGTTATACTCTGGTGCTTCCCCATAAATATCACTGCTCAAAAAATCTTTCTGTTTCCGAATAAAGGCTCGAAAAATATGATAATTTTTAAGAGTAGTGCCAGAGAGCCAGTCAACGAGGCAGATGAACGAGCATACGCGAGCTGTCTGGACCCGCTTGCGGCGTATGGTGCCTGAATCGGCGTGGGATGCAAGCGATACCCCTGGAAAAGGCTATTCTTAAAAGATGCGTTGATTTTTCTTGCGTCTTTTAGTCGTTTATACTTCGCCAACCAGCTTCTGCTGCTCTCTCGAGTGATACGCACCACAGTCTTTACCATATCCTCAATCCCTGCTATATAACCACAATGCTTTCTAAAACCATTACTCTCATTTCTGTCATCCTCGGCATTACGATTTCGAAGGTCGCAGCCGACCCCTCTCCGCTGCCCTATAGTGGATATACCTGTCCTGCACTCGACAATGGCAACTTTGCTGTCGGCGTCACCAACTACGCGTCCGACCCCATTTTCTGCGCATACCCCCTCACAGTTGGTAACTCGGATACCACATTTAACTGCCAGTATGACCCCGTAAGCAAACCACATTTACCGACGTTGGGCGAGCGCTCATGCAGATTTTATTTCGTAGACCACCGGTGCTTTGGTCACTGACAACGACGATGGCGGTTGTCCTTCGACCGCAGTCGCACCGGTTCAAAGGCGAGGCACAAAAATTGCACGGGCGCCTCTTCCCTCCCGTCCCCTCGTCAACCGTGGAATCCCTGCCGGCGCTGCAGACAAAGCATATATGAAGAAACGCCGTTATCAGACCAGTTACAATTAGCGCTGCATAGAAGGGCGCAGCGCGGATGTATTCGAAGAGTAGACTTATATGCAACCCCTTCTATCTGTATATTCCGTTAATATCCTGACGATAGTCTACGTGGTCGATATACGTTACTGTGGCGTGGTACTTGCCGTCCGACTTTGCGTATGTACCGTTGAAAAGATATATCCGCTCATATGTTCTGAATGTATACCATTAGACTCCACGATAGTGCGCTAAGGGAAGTCCATCGGCCGGTATTGTTGTGAGTGCGAAATAAAAATATATTACATACAGGGACAAATACCCAGAACATCTTTCTTATATCACGAAAGGCGCCGATACTTCTACAAGACCGTCTGTGAGCTTCGTGAGGACTGCCCAGCTAGGTAGATACGCAAGCGCCTCCTCAAACGCCGGGATCTTCGCTCCATTTGCTACGCTGAGCTTCTGCTGGAATGCAGGGGCAATGCTGATCAAGCTAACGCCGGTGTCGACCATTCCGCTCTCGTACTCGGCCCACTGGCAGGCGACGCGTCCACGAAGCGGGGTCTTTCCGTTCGTGGCATTTACCGCGGGTGCCCAGGACAGATCAACGGCTAACTCCTGTTCCCATGTACGCGTCGACAGCCGCAGCTCCTTGACGATAGGCGCCGGCGCCGATTTGAACGCTTTCTGCGTAAGAGAGGTACCCGAGGATCCCCGAGCGTGTAAGCTGGGGTTGTCGACTCGGTGCACGTCGTACTTCTCCACCGGCGTGTCAAAATAGAGCCTGCATACACGGCTGTTCTTGGCCTTCACGCGTACGCGACCTGACGTGGTGCCCGTCGACTGTGTTTTCGCCTGGAAGAATTGCCCAGCCTCCCATTTGCTAGTGGACGACAAGTATGAACCGGGAGAGGGCATGAGCTTCGTTTCCCACCCGCAGGTGATCAGCTCTGGCCTGAACTTTTCCTCTCTGCAGCTCAACTTTTTGCCTCGAGCAGAAGGGAGAGAGGGAATAAGGAGCGTCGGGAGATAGGCCTTCGCACCCGTGAGCTCTGTGACGAGAACTGGCGATTGAGGAGTGACGTGAGAGGAGTCCGCGTATTGTCCAGAAAAGCTGACGGTTTGACGGAAAAATACTTTCAGTGGGGCATTTATGGAGAATGGGAACCTGCACATGGCGTAGACTGTCGATGCAACGAAAAGGGCTAAGACGAAACGCGAGAACCGATGGCACGGCTGAAGCTTTGCTGCGAACGGCGCCAGCGGAAGAACGAGTAGAACAGCGGGGACAGATGTCAGTGCGTATACTGGAACGAAAATAATGGCGTGTCAGAAACTGATTTGGAACAGGAAGGCACTCCTCACCGAGCCGAGCTGAGCCACCATCCGCCAACGTCTGAGGTACAGAGTCCAAGAGTAACATAGTAACCTGGCCGAACAGGACGACGGGTATAGGAACCGAGACCACAAATTGCAAAATCCACCACCAGGTTGCCAGAGTACGTGCAGCGCTACCTTCCGCCTCAGTTTCCTCTTCGGCATGGCCCAACTCCACAGGACTCAGAATGCGTCTAGCACTCCGCGCAGTACCTTCGCGACCTTCGCGCCAGATCAGTGGAGTGACCTCATTCGCGTCTTCAACATTGCGATGCGAGCCGCGGGGGATGCCATTGTCGTATTCTTCCCCCTCGTCTCCAGAGAGCTCTTCGACGGGCAGTTCTTCGGGTACATTCTGGGCTTCGGTAGGGGTCAGGAGGCCCTCAATACCGACGAACACACATGAAACGGCGACCAATGCGTTCCACACGCTGGAAAGATACCCTCCCCCAATCCCGGGTTGAACCCTCGTGATACCAACGGTACTGAGGACGAGGAGCAGCCAAGTGAACGCGTAGAGGTGGAAGAATATGGTCTGTTTTTCCTGTTGTGGATGTGGAAGAAGGGAGCTCTGAGCGCTAAAGCCCGGCAGATCGACGAACGGTAGTGAAGATGGGAAAGTGAGGAGATGAATCAACGTCAAGTATGCAAGAGAGCCGCATGACAGCAAGATGATGTATGGCGAAGAGTATATGGCCTAGATAATTTTTTTGGCGGTTCGGTCAGCGGCGCATAGTATGTAACAGAATGAGAGGGCTCACAAAGGGGTTTATTTTAGTAAACCAACGAATAAGGATGATCTGTGTGGCAATGACAACTCCGAACGCAACCCAGAATTTTGCATGCCTCCAAATCGCGTACACCCGGTCGAAATCCAGCGCAATCATGTAGTACGGGCGAGAGTATTCTTCCGCTGCAGGAGCGTGACGCTCGTCGTCATCAGCATCGTCGGTTTCCGCAACCGAATTCGCCGAACGAGTTGTAGAAGGACTCGTAGGACGGCCGTTGTGGAATTGGATAGGGAAAAAATTGTTCCATTTGGCAGCTTCCAGGACGATGGTCTCGCAGAAGATAAGCATGATCAGGAATAGAGGACCCATGATCAGCATGACTATGTTGAAGATCAGCAAGCTTTTCTGACGAAAGATGATTATAGCCGATTTGAATACTGTTGCGCATAATAATGAGCATCTAGACCTGTCGCGGAAGATTGAACCTCACCATCGAAATAGACAGCGTCATCACTACCCTCGGCCCTGCTAGCATGCGCCTTCAGAAGACCGATAGCAATTCCTCGCGCCGTTTCCATCATACTCCACAAGCTTTTCTCTCCGCCGACTGTGTATTGCACGGCGTCGTATTTGGTGTGATACATACTCCTGCCTTTGTAAAACGCGAGATCGAGCCCTGCCATCCCGCCTAGACCTGAATAGACGCTGAAGTCCGTTCCAGATTTGATGAGACCACGCGAAAAAGCGTCCGACGACAGAACATTGGCGTGAGGGTGCGGTACGAGATCTCTGTTCGCAAGGGGTTTCATTGCTGTTTCTGAAGTCGCACGGAAGAGGATGGGACGCCCGCCCGCCGCTGCACCCTCAAGGTTCAAGAACGTGTCAGTGAGCTTAGACCACGGGTGTTCGAGAAAGCTGTCTCTATGTCAGTTTCAATTTGGCGGAACTAATAAACCAGACGCACGTATGCGCCCCGTGCAAGCCGTCTTCCTCTCCATTATTGATGTTAAACACCGCAGTACGTGGCTGTCTTTCCACAGCGAGGAGCTTGACAAGTTGTATAAGCGTTGCTACGCCCATTCCATCGTCCGCGGCACCACGGGCGGTTGAGACTGAGTCGTAATGCGCCGAGAATAATACGCCTCCGCTGTTCGAACCTGAAGTACCGTCGATTTTGACTAAAATGTTCGTTCCCTCGAAGTATTCTGCATGGGCGCCGCCGAGTTCGCTGGAAAACCAAGTCTTGTTGCTGATAAGATCATTGGTAATATGCACATGAGGATATTTGAGGGCAATCTTTTCGAGGCGTGAAAGAATGTAGTCGTGTACTTGGTCGTTTGCATGAGAATTGTATGGATGTGGATACGCGGTAATCTAGGAGGTTTTAGTCAACGTTATGCATGTATTGCGAGACCTTACATGATACAAATCCACCAAAGCTTCCTTCAAGTTTAGTCCTCCTTGTTCTCCTGTTTTTGGAACTCCCGGGAGCTTGTCCGTGATCAAGAAGAGGATGTATACAAGCAAATATGTTGCGCAAGCAACCACACTTGTTGGAAGAGCCTTGTAACCGATGATAGAGGCTGCTCTGGCCGCGAAATTCATGGCGTTCGACGTGGAGAACGCTGAATTACGAGACGTCTTTATAGTGTTGCTTGACGTCGTCCTCGAAATGGGTCTGCATTATAATTGTCATGGACAAGATCAGCATAGTTTCGGCGTACAAAAGAGGTAAACAAACTCGTTTTCATTACTGTGGCTTCATTTCCTCGTACTCGACAAGATTTTCTGTCAGAAATTTGTCAGAAAGAGGTTGGAAACGAGATATGTAGCCTTGATGTAGCCGCAAGTTCAAATGTACTTTACAGCGTCGGGTAATCTCGGCCCGGGTATTTAATTGTGCATATTTGGATCCGACGACATCGGAATACGAAGCGGACTCCAAACACCCTCCACCTCCCTTTCCACCACCACCATCGGCGACGACCATGAATGTAAGCCCCCTTTGACGAATCCACCCTGGAATCGGGCTGATAAGTTTTAGAACCTCCTAAGGACTCTTACTGAGAGCCAAGTTCGCCGTACGGGTGACCTGCGGCTGCTGTTGACGACGGTCAAGGATGGGCGGGTGAGTGGCACACGTTATCATACATTTGGTTGGTGCTGACCCCTTTGTGCACAGCGGCAGAGCCACGACACGAAGATATCTGACCCATTTTACGATTCGCTTGAAGGTCTACTGACGGATCTCAAGACTATAACGATTGTACGTCATTGACCAGCGCGGTGGAGACGCGACTGAGGGGTATTTCAAATATAGGACAACCGCGATGCGGAGGCATTCCTCAAACCAGTGTCAAGGGCAGAGGTTCCGGACTACTACGATGGTGGGACCCCTTCTATGCTTGCGTTCTGCTCTAATCCGCTCGTTGTGTAGTCATCCAGAACGCGATGGACTTCCAGACGATGCTTCGGAAGGTTAAACAGAAGCAATACAAATCAAAGCGCGAGTTCAAGGACGACCTCGATCTCATCTGGTCAAACTGTCTGACATATAACGCAGCCGAGGTGCGTCGGCCAATTTTGTTGCTTAATTGTGTGTTGCTTATTGTATGCAGAACCACCCTCTACGGCCATGCGTGAAGCGCTTAAAGGTCAAAGCAGAGCGTCTGCTGAAATACATCACGGACCGCAAAGAGCGAACGGATCCCCCTATCCCTTCCGACCTCCCACCTACCGGCGTCGCGCGACCGCGGATGAACGGCATGAACGGGCGTGGCGGATCGCACACGCGCTCGCCATCGCTCACCAATGGCTCGACCCCGATCTCAAGAACATCGACCAAGTACCGGCGCGATATACCCTTCGCGGATACCCCCGCCATCATACGCACGCCAGAGGGCATGGCGCAGTTTTTAGAGCTCGACCGGGAGGCGGCTACGGCCCACCCGTCGAGTTCGCTCGTGCATACGCTGCGTTCACTCGGGCCGCCTGTGGAAGGTGACAGCGACGGCGATGAACCCGGCTCTACTGAGGGGACGAAACGCAAGATGAACAACACGGACCGCCGGCCGCGAAAGCGTGCACGCTTCGAGGACGGCGATGTGTCGCAGCTGTGGTGGGGTGCTGTGCAATCTGATGAGCTCCTTGGAAATGGCTTGCCAGGTATCCCTTTCGGCCCGTCGTCGTCGAGACACACGACACCCAAGGCCAAAGTAAAGCGGCCGAAGAAGGTGCGAGAGGCGCCGCCTCCGCCGAACCCCAAATCTCTGTTGTCGATGATGAATAACAACATCAAGACAATGCGACGCCTGCGAGATACGCACGGGAAGTTTGCGGCGTTAAATGCTGCTACAGCGCCTGCCGATGAAGAGGAGCAGGGTGGAGATGGTGCGCCCTATGGGCCGAGTGCCACTGGTGCTGGCCCGCGGGCATCGGGATTGGCGGCGGTGGCGGCGATGAGTTTTGGCGTAGGGGATGACGATGTAGCTGATGACAAGATTGACGAGTCGCCTTGGACGCCGGGGAAAGGCAAAACGAAGTCAACGCGGAAGGGCATCGAATTAGGAGAGGCCAATTCGAGGGATTGTTTGCAATGGACGACAAGCAAGATTCTGGAGCATTCTGGCTTTCAAGGTTCGTGCCTCTGCGACATGATCAAAATGAGCTTTTTTTACTAAAATGATCGTCTCCTCCTTTGTAGGTACCTCGTCGGTGGCGCTTGACGTGCTTGCCGATGTGACTGCCGAATACCTGTTAAACGTTGGTCGCACGATAAAGTTCTTGACGGACAAGTTTGCAGGTACTATGACTGCAGAAGTGAGTGTCATACCCTCGTAGTTCGAATGCCATGCTGATGTATCACTGCCAGGAAATCATCTTGCACACATTGTTCGAGAGCGGGTCTTCCAAAGTTCAAGATCTCGAGCGTTATGTATTCGAGGACGTCGACCGCTATGGCACGCGCCTTGGGGAGCTGGAGAAGAAGATCGTGAGCGCGTATCGCGAGACTGTACGTGATGATTGTACTCCCCGGCTTGCCTACAGTTCACTGAACCATTATATAGACTGCCGGAGAACTACTGGAAGACGAAGGATTGTTCGAGGAGGAAGACGAGGAGGAGACCGGCGCACTTGCAATGTGAGTTCTTCAGTCAAACTAGTTGAATCATTGCTCATTTCTCATTCCCAGTGGTGAATTTGCGGATATTCTCGGCGAGGATTACCTTGGTCTGCGCGAGCTGGGTATCGCGGCTGAGTTTGGCATGTCAAATCTCAGTATACCGAAGCGCCTTCTCAAAGGAAAGAAGGGGCAGAACAAACCCGCTGCGTGCGTCTCTTTATCTACATCAACCCTGATGACACATCTAATTTTATTTGTTCGACAGTTCGAAACCCACCGAGCCTCCACCGCCATATCCCCCGCCTCCCCCATTCATACCGCTTACGGCGGCCAAAGTCCCCGACCAGATTGGTCTGCTCAAACCTTACTACCAGGACCGCTTCGCCACGCTTGCCGCCACCAACGCCGGCCCGTCGGGCACCATACCCTCCCTCGCCGGCCCCTCACTCAACATCGGCGGGCCTTCTCTCCTGCTCCCTCCCCCTCCACCGCCGAACATGCTCCCACCAGCTCCCGCAGCAGCCTTTGGCTTTGCGCCACCACTACCACCGTCGTCGTCGGCGCCCGCTGTGCCTTCGTTCCCATCTCCCCCGCCAGACCTAGCGCTGCCAGACGATCCCCCGCACCCTTCGCAGGTGAAGATCACGCCCATTGGCCAGGTCGTCAAAGTGAGCGGAGTAAGCAGCACGTCGAAGAAGAAGAAAGGCGCGAGCGCCGACGTGGGCCTGAGCGCGCCGCCCGTCACGGGGCCGCCGCCGACGGTCAGCGGGAGCACCGCACCGCCACCACTGGTGCCGGGGAGTATTCCGGGGCCAGTTGGAGGCATGCCTGGAGGCGGGGAGGCGCCGGGCGCAGCAGCTGGGGCGAAGAAGAAGAAAAGCGGAATGGTAGGTGTGGGCACGGGGAACGGCCGGAAGAAGAAGCCCGATGGACCGCCGGGCGCTGGGGGTTATGCGTCGCCAGTGATGCCCGCGGTGGTGTTTGCGAGCGCGTAAGTTGGGGTGGGTTCGGACTATTGTGCTATAGTTACTGTTCTGTTGTCGGGAGTCTCGCTTTCGTTGGATTAGAATGTGTATCACCACGCATCGGTACGCACATTATTGCGTACATATTTACCGTTGGCGGCATCGCCTGCGTCTACCGTTATTCATAAAGTAATCGACACTAGTTTTTATTATGTGGCGAGCTGCTTTTATGTAACGAGGTACATATTTGATACACGACCTCTGACCTGTGCAATTGCCTGTTAGCAACTACGCTTAGCTGTGCGGCGGCGGTGGTCAAGCCTCGTAGAGTCGTACCCCACTGACTCAGCGCGCAGTTCTGCATAAAATCAATTGGTTTGCCGCCGCAGAACGAATAGCACTGCGATGACATGCATTTTAGGGCTCTGTACCGCGTCGGCAGCCAAGCGGCACAGGCGGCCGGGAAATAATCGTTCAGAGTCATGCCATCAAAGAAATTCCAACCTTCTAGCGTCACGGTAAGCTCGTACGGCCACGTCTCATTCTGCCACCATACACTGCAGCCTCCTTTTCCAGCCAAAAAAGCAGTTATTTTATTCTACCAAATCGTGCTCACACTCTAGATGTATTCTACTCAACAACAAGATTCTTTCCCGCCTCCTGCCTCGCAAGACGTCAACACCTACGGATTCGTGGTCGAGGGCGATGTCGACTCAAACCTCAACATGGAGGCCTATTCGCCAAGTTTAAGCGCATACGAAACTGCACCTGAAACTCCCATATGCTCCCCTTTATTTTTCTCGACCACTTCTCGTTTCCTGGAGCTACCTCAGACGCCTCGGACGAACGGTGCAGACGCCTTGCAATTTGGCCATCATCTTCAAGTTCCATCTGGCTCCTCTCAGTCTACAATTTCCCTGTCGCCCATTTTCCCTTCGGATGCCACTATCATGATTGATTCACCTCCTGTTGATATCATGCTATTCCAGCTCAATGACGAGCCCGTTCATGAAGGCATTTCCGATGGTATATGCCCCACTTCCAAGCCGGTGCATCATTCTATGAACTCTGCAAATATGTCTCTACTCAGCACGCTCGGAGACGAGGCAAGTTCGACTTACGAATACCAACAAATGGTTCTTAGTGAAGCAGGCTTCATCAAAGACGACACTGGACATCTTGTTCCATCCGACTGCTCTATTATAGCCTCAAATTATCTCCCGACAGACTATATGACAACTAGTTAGGCAGCGAGCAAACGAACGACGAAGTGATTCCACGCGGCTTCGGACTTCATCTCGATTTGTTCAACCCAACTCATTAAAGGATCTCCTATTTTTCCTCTGAACAATTAAGCAGTGGGTGGACATGTTGTCCGTGGGGGTTAGTAGGGTTGAGGATATCATTGTGGACCTTATGAGTTAAATCATTATATCCAAGGTTGCGTGTTCCAACCCGGTCATTCACTAGTGCTGCTTGGTTGCTGCACCTTTTCCTGTAAGATATCTGTATATCAGTTCTCTGAAGTCACTACAGGACTATGGGCGTGCAAGCACCCTGAAACCGAAAATTAAAATTAAATTACCTACTCAGTGACACCTACCGTCGGGACTTGGTCGGGACCTTGAAATGTGACTGACATGTATGTGTCCAGTACAAGCGTGAACGACGCACGGAGATTTGTATTCAGTGACTTATATCTATTTAATAGAAATTCCAAATACACCGATACTACTTTCATCGGTTTTGAAATGGAGCGGAATAGGTTCGCTTCATCATGAAGAGAACTTAAGTCTGAGGCTGTGTGGGGCTATGTACCGCATTTAGCCGAGATTGCGATTATCTTGGACCTCCCTTATTTAGCCCTCTGGAACTGTTCCATCCGCCAACTAAGCTTCAACTACCACCACCACCACCATCGAATCATAATGTCATACGGAGGAGTGCGTACACTTGTCGTCGCATCAACGACATCGCCGAATAACGTTCGCCTTTCAGGGATACGGCGCAGGAGGATATGGCGCGCCCCCAGGCCCGCCGCCACCCGCCGGTTATGGCGGTCCTCCAGGCGGCGGCTACGGAGGAGCCCCACCCCCCGGGCCCCCATACGGCGGAGCACCAGTGCGTCCCATATCTAAAACGCTCAACGGTTGAGGCTGACAGCAAGTGATAATGTAGGCGTACGGAGGCGGCTTCTCAGCGCCAGGCGGTAACCGCGGCCCTCCCCCTGGCGCGGATCCCCAGTGTGTATCCCGGCCTAGAGCATTTGGTAGACTGTTGACAGGATGTGCGCAGGCTGTGGAGCTGGTTCACGACGGTGGACACCGACCGATCCGGCGCGATCACTGCTGTCGAGCTCGGTGAGTGGCAGGCTCCATGGGCGCTGAGCGCTGTTGATTGATCACTGACGGTGTGCGTATGTGTACAGAGCGTGCGTTAATGAATGGCGATTGGACCCGTGCGTACTCGTATTCCATGTGTATGACTGGGGCCGGCGCTCATACATAGGGGCTATAGCATTTGATCTCGACACCGTCAAGCTGTTGATGACACTATTCGACACGGACCGAAGCGGCACGATCGGTTTCACCGAGGTGAGTATTTCTCTTCTATATCCTCTACTTTGCTACTAGATTGTCAGACGGACTGACGTACGATCTGCCCATTTGTGTAGTTCGCGGGTTTGTGGAAGTATATCAAAGACTGGCAGAACGTGTTCAAGCACTTCGACCGAGACCGCTCGGGAACGATCGACGGTGACGAGTTGCGCGACGCGCTCGGGCAGTTCGGGTACAACCTCTCCCCGTCGCTGCTCGACCTTGTGCAGAAGAAATATGGTGCGCCTGCCCTTTTGTTTGACCAAGACCACGACGCTCAATAGCTGCCCGCGCGCGGGGCAGTCTCTAAAGCCACACAGGCCGGCGGACGCTACGCGCCCACGCCAGGCATTACGTTCGACCGCTTCGTCCGGGCGTGCGTCGTCGTTAAGCAGCTGAGCGAGGCGTTCGGGCGCCTCGATACGGACCGCGACGGCTGGATCCAGATCAACTATGATCAATTCATGAACACGGTGCTCTGCCTTCCTTAAACGCTACCCCCGAAGGATTTTGGGAATGCGCGGATAATGGAGATTAGTCTGAAGCTTCTGTGGAGCTGAGAGCTGGTATCGGTATTGATGATTGATGGAATGCAACCGTGATTTATATCGTGTACTTTACGCTATTCCTTATGATTTTCAAATATGTATAAATGGACTCGCGTCATTCTGAAACGGTGGAGAGTACAAACTTGAGGAGACAATGATGAGCATTGAGGGCACATGCGATGCGCTTCCAGAATTGGGCCTGGAACAGGCCTGGAGGATTAAATATACTGGGCGTGTTTTTTTACATGTCTACCCGAACTTGATAGACTGGAATACCCCAAAATGGCAAAAATACTTTCATTTGGGCAAATTCTTACCCCATGTATAGCTGCAATAACAGTATTCGTAGTAGGCTTTGAATTGAATCAGGGCGGTTGCATTGTCTGAATTAAGTAGCACCAATGAAATACCAATGAAGTTAGGTACTTATATAAGTCTCCGAGCCACTAGTCACGATCTAGCGAATAATTTTCGGTGTATAATATTGCTTATATTTCTGCTTGCACGCAAAACCATGTAAAAGCGCAGGTATTCGAGAATATCACGACTCAAGCTTCGAAGATAAAAACTTTATGCTCCGCCTCCGTAGACCTTCCAAGATTCTTCAACAAGATCGACCTTGGGCTTGCCTGCATAAGATCCGTATCGGCCTATTATTTTAAACTGAATCTCCTGGTTTTTGCTCATGTTTTGAAGCAACCGGAGTTGAGCCAGAGCGATGTGTGGAATCAAAACCGGTCGCAGAGGCATGTAGTCCATTACCAAAGTTAACTGTACGGTTTGAAGGGGGCGCTTGGAGGGCATAAAGATGTCGCTGAAATAAAGAAAGCTGTCTGGTGAGTAAATCTGCTCTATGTCTAGGCTTTCAAGGTTAGGGAGAAAATACTCCTGAGGGGCTATTCCCATGCCACGGAGTCGGCGGAAGATTTGTTGCGCGAGAAACGTTGAGGCGGCGTGGTGCCCTGATGAAAGTCGTAAATGAGTGAGAGAAGGTACAATCTCTAAAATCTCCATCAGTTTAGATACCCCAGTGTGTGGCGCCCAGACGCTGAGATCCGTAAGATCCATGCAAACCAGGGAGCATTGCGAACGAGAGAGAAAGTCGAAGAGTTTATTCTGCAAGTCACCGTTTGCGTGAGCGAAGCTGATCGAGAGTTGCCGCAGGCACGGAAGAGTGAACACGTCCAGAAAATGAAAATGTGGCAAAAAAGGGTGTTCCCCGCTTTCCTTGAGCCGGAACTCCAGATGCGTTAGAGACTCGTGTACGTGTGGTCCCCATGGTACAGCACTGATATTAAAGGCCGACTCTAGGAATGTGGCGCTCTCAAGCCGGGTAGCGGTTTTGAGTAGGAGAAACACCCCGTCGCCGCTGATACCAACAGTAGATACGCGGGTGATACGACTGTAATCCAACTTTAAGCCGGTCATGTTTATATTAGAGATCGCGATGGTGTCGAGAGACGGTGCAGTAATCAAGATGTGTGGCTGGGGACGGAGGAACACATCCAATTGATGAAGTTGAAGGTGAGTAAGGTGAGGAGCTTCTAACGGGTCTCCCCAGAAAAACTTCGCGTATAAATCAATTGGCATTGTCAAATTGAGAGCATGCCATTGAGAGGAGCAGCTTTGAATGAGCATGAACATGGCGTTGATCTCTTTTGTAAACTTGGAATATGCGAAGGGCCTGCCTATCTGGATGGAGATCTTCAATTTCTGCGTTCCACAGCGTGTCAACCAAAGCGGTAAAAGCTCAACTCCATCTAAGCATGATTGATTGCGCTTGCAAGAGTTGTAACTGATCAGTAGTGATAGCCAGAGGGATGGTGTAGAGAACCCGATCTCGCGCCACCGCTTGCACACAGAAGTTATTCGAAACGGCGACGTGAAGACAACTTGCGGTTGCGAGGTGCCCACTGCTGTGGTGTATTCTGAAATTTCAGGATAGAAGCCGAATATGCGAGAAACTATGTCGACAGGAAAATGGTGGCAGAGTTGGTCATGCTGTTCGTTTACTTGGCGCAAGAGCAGGGATATCTTGGCCTTCCGTTGACCTTCTGGCAATCCCGTGGATTGAGCGTCAAAATCGACTAGCTCAATACAAGCTTCGCAAGATTTCCCAGATATTAAGGAACACCCTACAAAATCTAGCAATGAACTGAGACGCAATGAGTATCCCCAACGCTATCTAAGCACCTTCCTGAGAACGCAAAGACTCTAGAGCTCACCTGGAATCGAGGGTGTTACAGTCAGCATTTTTCCTGAGTAATTTTCTAAAAAATCTCTTCATCAAACGACGGTTATTACTTAGCAAAAGTTTCGAGGTGTTGATAGAAAGAATATTAGTCTGGGACCGGTGAAAGTACTCAGAGAAAGTTTGCAGAAAGTACTAGAACAAACTTGGAACAAACTGCTGAGCAGTTCCGAATGCAATCAAGTACAAACATGACCAACGGCATAGCTCAGCGCTCCCAAGCTCGGCTTGAGCTCGTCTTGGGCCATCAGCTATTGTGCAACTGCCAAGATTCAATATAACTACTTCTTGACTGCTTTATATGAGAATGTGCAATCCACTGCGAACTCGTCAAAATCTGCCCAATCAATGCCCAATATATTTGTAATTAATGCGGAATATTTGCAAATTGCAGGAGTGACTATACGGTGCATCTACCATCTAGTAGCGCCGTGCTTTGAGTGTACACCGTTGCCCCCCCCTGAAACCTTCAAAAAGCATTACTTACAATGTTCCTTCAAATGGAGTAGATCTTGAATAAAATCAAGAATGCAAGATAGAACAGTTACGTACGCGTAGCCCTGTAGACTTTCCATGATGCCTCGACAAGATCGGTCTCGCCAGCGTTTGCATTCCGTTCATGTCGGTGTGTAACGCTGAATTGGAATGTCTGGTTTTCATAATTATCTTTGAGCAGCCGGAGTTGGACCAATGCCTTGTATGGTATCGCAATGGGGGGACTCGAGTCATCTGTTATGAATGTCAGCTTTACGGTTCGAATGGGGCGTGGGGAGAGAGCAAAAATGTCCATAAGGTAGAGAAAGTCCTCTGATGATCGAGACCATTCCTCTAGCACCAAGCTTTCGAGGTTAGGAAGCAAGGACGGCCGAGGCGCCATTCCTGAGCCAGAAAGTTGGCGAAGACAATTTTGCACGAGAAATGAGTCCGGGTGACGCGCCGAGGCCAGTCGCAGATGAGTGAGGGAAGGAACAACCTCCAGGATTTGTACTAGCGCAGTATATGACAGTGCCTTGGTGTTAAGGTTTACGAATTCTAGGCGGACAAGAGGGCATTGCGAGTGGGAGAGGAATAAAGAGAGCCTTTGATTCATGCTATTTGCTGCGGAATTGAACCTGATTGAGAATTGCTGTAGGCGCGGAAAAATAAACGCGTCTAGAGAACGAACGCTCTGCAGGGAAGGGAATAGCTGATCATTCTGGAACTGGAGCTCGAGATATGTGAGGGCCTCGTGTACGTGTGCTTGTGCGTCCAGAGTTCTGCGTAGATATCTAAAGTCGGCCTTATCAGCGTGGCGCGCTCAAGACGCACAGCACATTTAAGCAGGAGAAGTAGCTCGTTGCTATTGATCTTCACAATGCATATGCATGTGATGCGACTGTAATCCAACCGTGCAAGGCTCATGTCCATATTGGTTATCCTGATGGTGTCGAGAGACGGCGTGGAAATCATGACATATGGCTTCGGACAGGGAGTTGCTCGAACGACCAACACTGTCCGAAATACACGTCTCGCACAACCATCCTTTGGGTGTTAAATCTACGCATGCGAGATGATACTGAGATATTGTAATCAGAAACATAATTTTTAGAATTAATTATCAGTACATACCCATTTTGTAACACATTTCGCGTTTTTGCACCTAATGACACATTGACACCGCCCCCCGTAAATTTCTCTGCGTCTTGATCACATGTACACCTATTGAGCTCAGCTAAGTCAAATCGTGAGTGGACAGCTCTTCACTGAGGTCTCCCTGATATTCCAAGAGCAGAAGCATCTGGCGGATCCATCACATGATCCACGGCGGCTATGGCGGCACTACCATTGCTGTTATGTTATTCGTTTGTTTCGAGTGCTATCTACAATCTATACTGCAGTTCATGGCTTGCAGGAGTGTTCTTACAATTGCTAAGCGCGTCATCAGTAAGTGTACTGGGCAAAATGAAGATGCCGTACGCGCACAGCGCGTCTAGATAGTAGATAGTAGATTAGACGCGTGAACTAATCACGTGAGATGTCCAGATCCGGTCATAGGAGAGTGTATCACTAAACACCGGAATCCAAAGCAGTTCCGGTGATTCTAATGCAGTGGAAGGGTATGGATAGGTATTTGGAAGTGAAATATAGTGTAAAAAGTAACAATATAGGCCCGTATTTTGAAAATACTAACTACATGCAAGAAAAAAATTAGCGGCCTGGCGGCCGACCCTCGAACCACCATCAGGTCCGGCCGGCTAATCCCGGCACCCCCTTGGTTGCGCTCCCCAAGCGCTCCCGCTCTTACTTATGATCAGCATTTATTAATTATCAGCAATTTCGCGGGTCCATGCAGTCACTTTGGGATTTAAAAAGGCATCGTATATAAAGCCAGATATACAGTAATAAGATACGAGAAGATAAACTTGACAAAGCAAAGCTCGAACGAAGCTAGCAACACACGAAAACAGATTGCCCAGGCTGATAGGATGACAGAGTAGAAATAAACAGGTGAGTCAAGTCTGACAAGACACTTTCATGACGCCAGACCATGGTTGGGCTCTCCACTGGGATTTGGTTCTTTATGTACCACTTTACAGTGTCTGGTGACTGCATCGGGCCGCGAATACTCCTTTTTGCAGATGGGGCATAGATACTTCTTCGGAGAGTGGCCCTTTGTTTCGGAATGACGGTCGAACGCCCTCTTGGATGAGGTGGTGTACTCACAACCCTCAAGAGTGCAGATGTAAACCGCGCGTTTTCCGTTTTCCTCTTTCTCATTATCTACTGGGGACTTCTTCTGCTTCTTCTGCGACGGTGGATGATCATTGTTGACAGAATTCCTCTTCCTCTTTTTGGACAGTTCTTCAAGGGGCTTCGGTTGAGGAGCCGTATGAAAAGGTAGGCTTGACGAAGAAGCAGCAGGAACATTCGCGTTGGCTGCTGCAATCCATCGATGATCCAAAGGGGGGACCGTTCTTGGCATGGACGCGTAATCCAAAGATAAGTTGAAATCAAACTGGACATTCGAATGTGTCTGGGTAGCTGTCCCGAAGTGAAAAAGCTCGTAATTTTCAGACGCTGGAAACAACGACGTAGGTGCTTCCGAGAGGTCATGTGGCCCTGTAGCTCCCAGGGTTGCGGTATTTGGCGCGAGGAACGACGCGTCGGGCCTGTGGGCGTAGACCTCCAGGAGTTGCTCTTGGGCTGCTCCCACTGCGCTGAAGGTATCCCCCAAATTCGGGATAGGTGTGTTTTCAGAATATAAAGTCAAATAGTTGTTTGAGGGCATGAGGTGCTCGTTTTGCGCTTCCCACATAAGTGGTTCGTGGATGTTTGCTTGAACAAGGTTAGGCATGGGGGCTGCATAGCCATAGTTGAAGTACGCGTCCATGTTCGTTAACTGCTGCGTAGGAAGGAACTATGGAGCATCGTATTTAAATCTATAGTATACGAGCGCTATTGAGACGCGTTTCTTATAGACTCATGCCACAAGCGTGTCTGCGCGTGTTTGGCGAGAGCAGAAATTCGGCCAACGTGCTTTCCTTTGTCCTGCTTTCCATTTCTAAGGCAGAAAAGCCACTGTCCCTCGCGTGTGGGGCAAATATGGACCGTATCCATGGAGATGCATTGACCTGGCTGCCTGTGGCTTCCTACGTCACTCCTACACTCGAACATCTGGATAGAGCAATGGTTGATGCCTCTAAACATCCTTCACTTTCTCTATTTGACCGTCAGTAATGTACAGTGAGTCCTGGTAGATCTTACAGGTACTACCCAATATTTGGTTGTATCAGCTGATCCACAAATAATATGTTGCGACGTGCTCTCTCTATAGATAATTTACATGTCCCGTAAGCAGACTGCGCGCATGAGGTAGCACTGAGGTCAAACACTCAGAATTGCTGGCCAAGACGATTAATATCATTTAAAGTGGACCACTTGATAGCGGATGATATACACTGTAGTCTCAAAGTAATTGAGAGAACTTTATGCCGTAGGAGCCCACTTTTTTTTTGCAAACGCGGTGCAGCGACGGGCGTAATCCAAGAATAAACGGCAAAGACGGATCCTGATAATCTAAAAATAGACAAGCGACGAGGGCACATGTTATGTGGGCGCCAACTTTTGCTGACGAGAGCGCATGAATCCCGAGAAGACATACCAAGCATTGAAATTCTGCAGATTTTCCAGTAACTGCACCAGGATATATTACCATGCGTGTACTGGTTGACTTTCCAGAAGTTACAGGGTTTCAACGTATAGTGCTTAAAGGATAGCATCGAGGTTGGATAGTACAGTACGCCGCTAGAAGATAAATACTTGAATACGATAATTCCAGGCATAGTTTGTCCGTAAAAAAAGCAGACTAAATAATCGACCAGTCCACAGTCGGAACCTCCACAACGGGTGCGGGTGGACGCCAGTCATCCCCAAATACCCTTGCAAGCAACTCTCGTATACCGAGGGAGCGCGTCACCCGACAGGGCGCAGTCTCGCGCGCACGCCACCACCCCCACCATCGCCATCTACTCGCCCCCTCGATCCATTTTGCCCGCATTGCATCCTGATTTGCTGGATCGGCAAGGAAGAACTGATAGTACTTGCCTATCGTCCCGCACTGCCCGAGCAGATTTGGTCCCTCCACAGCCGCAGGCGACACCGGGTCTCCGGGCCACACGGTAAACACGCGCTCGGGGTGCACGACCGCCAGTACATTGGCGACGCTGTCTGGAGCGCCAACAAACGTGATCTGCGCCATCAACCAGTCGTGCTGCGCGTAGAACGCGGCCGCCCACCACGCCGCGGCGCTTGGGGATCCGCCGAAGAAGGCGCCGTCGAGCAGCACCGTCTCGAGTGCGCCGTAGTAGGGCGTCCAGAGCGCGAGCGAGGCGTGCGGCGTTCCCCGCGCGGGGAAGAAGAGGAGATCGGATGCTGGTGACCCCGTGAGCGATGCGCCGGCGGCCCAGAGGTCGGCGACGCGCGCAGGCGCAGGCCAGGCGGTGTATGCGTGCGCAGAGCGGAAGCTCGCCGGGTCGATGTAGAATGCGTAGTCGTAGTCCTTTCCCGCAGATGCGGCCGCGAGGAAGTATGGGGGAGCGTTGCGCAGTGCATATACCTCGATCGGACGCCGCGAACGTGGTGATTGGCCCTGCACACGATTCCGCAGGTATGCCTCCTCCTTCCCTCGTAGCGGCGGTATTTCAAATAGTGTTGTAAAGTTGGTGTCCACGACCAGCGACGCTCCTGGCGCACGCAGCGCGCGTAGCCGCTCTGCTTCGCTTGGGGGTGTGTATATGTGTACGTCCGTCGTCACCGTCCCGAGGAAGTTGGCGAGCCACGAATCATACTCTGCTGGTGATGCTTTGGATGTGTTGACTGGGAAGAATGCGGAGACCAGTAATATCCGCGGCGGTGTGGGTAGCGAGATGTCTTCCATATCGTTTTGGGGATCGAGCGCTATGTGGCCAAGGTCATCAGGGAGTTGGGTGAGTCCACCGCGGCCAACACCGATATAAAGAGCGGTAACGACGATGTATACTGCAGTGAGGACGCCAGCGAGCGCCAGGCGCGCCTTTGTCGAAGTCGGGAGGCATATGAGGGGCGCCATGGCCGTGGACGGCGCTTGGTCCGTGCAGTTACTGCGGTGAAAGTTGGAGGAGATGAAGTTTAGTCATCCCGCGTATGTCTGTTTACACAGCCACATGTTAGTAGATTATTCACACAATAACATTGAGAAGGATACGTGTTTCTACGAGAAGTGATCGTCACCGACCACTACCGGAAAGGTTGCCCATACCTTCGCTTCAACGCTCCTGGTTCATCAACCTGTACTATCACATTCTTCGTCCACGAAAAGAAAGACCATGTCATCACTTTACGACACTGCCTGCGCATGACAAAGGGCTATGCAAAGGTAGACATCAAATTAAACGATATTATCGTCAAACGTACTGGTCAGTCTCAAGCAGTCCAGCTGAAAATTATCGACGAAGACATCAAGCTTCCAGCGGCCCAGCTGACTGTTGGAAAACCAAACGTACTTACCATCTTGCTATCTAAAAAAAGCCCAGTAGCATACTGGTTTTCGGATATATATTTTCCCGTCCGTGTTGCTCAGGCTCAGGCTCAGGCTTCTAGCAATGGTTCCGCAAATCCGCAGACCTGACTTCGTTGGCGTATTCGAGGCGTGTTCATTCCATGTTTTTTCTTCTTTTCTTCGTTTGTCTCTTTTGATTATTCTTTTTGTCTCGTTTATGTGCGAAAGCATTTCTTAGCGCATATCAATTTTTGGGTAGATTATGTGAAAAGTTAACGATTTCTTACATGACAATGCGATGAAGTTTTACTTTCTGGAGCGCGCTGCGCGATTGAGCTTATGATTTACGTATCAGTCTGGATATGCTACTCGTTTGCCAAAGCATGTACCTGCAGCCTACATATACTTCCAGACTGTGCACTGGCAAACGGAAACTTGTTATCTCAATAGTTGTTCTTGTTTTACCCCCAATTTGAGAAGAACTTGGAACAGTAGAATGAAATATATTTACAGTGTTTCATTGCCATGAATCTAAACGTGATTGGGCGACATGCCACTCTGATTCCACACAAGCTTTTACTTTACCGCTCCGAGGAATAAAACAACAGTCGAAGCTGACAGGTCGCGAGTTGAATCCGAGAGTGTAGTTATTCGAATCTACATGCAGATAATAGATGAGTCGGATCCTTTAGACTGCGAAGAAATATTCCGACTGAAAAAGAAAAAGATGTTACATGCCTGGAATGATATCCTTCCCCTGCTCGTCGAGGGCTGGTTTGATGTCGAAGGCCCACAGGATACGCGAGATATTGATGAACAGAGAATTGAGTGCAAGATGGATACCCGGGCATGATCTGCGGCCAAAACCGAAGGGTAAATCGAAGTTCTTCAGGCGCGGGTCTGTGGTCTCCAAAAAGCGTTCCGGCCGGAATTCCTCTGGCTCCGGAAACATTTCTAAGGGGGGCCCGATGAGTAGGATGTAAGTAAGTGCTGCGTTCTGAACTCACCTGGGTCTTTCATGATTCCACTTGAGAATCGATAAGTCAGTGGGTTGTTTGAAAACATTTACAGCTCACTGGAAATTGGCAAATACAGTTGACCCTTTCGGAATAAACCTGCAAACGTCATTGTAAGAAGCTGCCCGCTTGTATTGGGGACATCGCAGCTTACATGCCGTTGTAGACGTCGTCGGCAGTGACGGCGTGCGGGGTTCCTCCAAGGATAGCCACAGGCCGCCATCTCGAAATGGCTTTACGTTAGCTGACATAAAATCGGAGTATAAAAGTAGCGCACCTTAAGGTCTCGTTAATAAGCGCCCGTATGTACGGGAGATTTTCTCTGTCTTCATATTCGGGCATGCGATCGTGACCAACGACGGCATCCAGTTCCGCTTGGGCTCGTTTCTGTACGTCTGGAAAATGAAGCATCGCCACTATGGTGGACAGTGGTCAATTCATTTCTAAAATTCATGTTCAATTGTATCATTGGCGCACATATTAGAGTCGTTGTAGTCCCTGCAGTCTACGGGCGGTATTAGCCCTATATGCAACACTCTTCGGAGTAGTTATCTACCAACCGTTTCGATCCCAGCACCGAATGGGCTTGATGCTGCATATGCAAGCTCAATTTCGTCCATTCCGAGCTTGGTCATGTTCGCGATACATTGAGTCGTCAAACAATCTGGAATTGAGCCATCCTGCATCCTTTTCTTGACATTGTTGTATAGATGCATGAGAAAGTGAATATCACGATCTTTCCGTAGTTCTGGCTCCTTGCGAAACCATTGCAGAGATTTCTATGGTCAACAATGTTTAAACAATGTCGCACCGGGGGCATGAATATTAACTCACCGGTAATTTTAGAAGCCACGGCCATGATTCCACGAGATATTTCCCAGGAATACTAGTGGTAAGGAGAGGGTAAGAATTGTTGTACTTACACACAGGAAACGCCACCTACTTCACGCTGAATTGGCGAAATATCAATATCCGATATTTAGAATATATTTCACCCAGGATGAAGATAATTTACCTGACCAAATCTATCATGCGAACGAAAGACATTTACTATTAAAATTCGGATAAGTCGTGTAACACTCACAGTCAACAGCATCCATCTGCTCTTTAACCACCCACTCATCAACGCTATTGATACGCTTGCCGTAGGTCACAGATACGACGACGCTCGCCGCATACCGTTGCAGATGGCGTTCATAGCCGCTTGGGTCGTCAAGAATTTGCTTGATGACGAGCTTAGACTCTAAAGACTGGATATCGTTGTACGTGGCTGCCTGGCGCGAATGAAAGCCGATGTGAAGAACCTCGACGGGCACTCAGGATGTCTCTATTTTTAGCGCACTGTGGGGTAGAGTACATACCTTGCGCCATCTGCGCCAGGCGTCGTTGTTTGGAAGCATGAGCCCGCGCATGTTATTAGAGAGGATTTCACCACTTCGATCAACGTAAGACTTGGGTGTTACTGATGTACGGAACTGAGGACACTCACGCGACTACGAATCGAGGCCGGCTAGAATAAATGTCGGAGCGCTTCTCAAGCAAATCCCATGCAGGTTGAGCGGTCCCAAGAACTGGCACAAAAGATGATATTTATCTCTCCAGAAAGAACACGAAGACCTACTTATGACGGGCGTCGAGCCCAGGAATATAGAAGCAACTGGACCATACTGCTTGTTCCACTCAGCGAATTTTACCCATGGTCGAATGTCAGGGAGCTGGTGTCGATTTCCAACCCACGGAAGACCTAGTGGGCCAGGAGGCATTGACTTTCGAAGGTTATACCATCGTAGAAGGTAGTAGAGTAGGTATGCAATGCCAAGCGCTGTAATGAGCTGCGTCAGGTCGGCGTACATCCGGAGACTTGATAGGGACTTGAGAAAGCCGCGATAGATTCGTCGTAAGCCCTTTATATAGATAATACATGCAGATGAGAAAAACTGAGGGGAAAGAAGCCAGCATGCCGCATCTCGCCCGGAGAAATTGTGACCATGACCAGTCTATAGGCGTAGGGATGGATATATAGTATACCCGTGGAGATTGAACGTTGGGTTTGACGAGAATTTGAGGGCAGCTTCTCTGTTCTCCCGGAATTTCCTCCAACGATCCAAGCTTCAGAGAACGCGACTGCTGCATATCAGCAAGTATTAGAGGAGATAAGTGTTAATTACGGCGGTTATCACTTGGACAGCGTCATGGTGTACTGACAAACTTAAACTTACAAGTCACTCAAGCGGTGCCTTTCGTTTTCTCGCGGTCACGTACTCCCTTAGAGCAGACATCCGGACCTCAGATTCGTCGGACGTCCGATTCAAACGTCCTTGCTGGTAACGCGAGTATAAATGAATACGAGAGGACCACTTTCACGCGACATATTCGTGAGTTCATCAAGATTCATCTATCGGTAGTTTACTTATTCATTCAGGAAGTGTTGACCGGCCCTACAGCCCCCAAGTTGTTTTTAAAACCCTACTTATTGCCGCATCTTGAAATTTGAAAGCTTGAATGTTTGAAACAACAATAACATCAAGATAAAATAGACAAAAAATAGATGTCTTTTGACGGTTGCGTTTCATAAATTTATTGGAAGGATTGGAAAAGTTATACATAATTTTCTTAACTCTAGTGTTGTAAGCTAACAGTGGGTGACTTTCCGTGAGGTTTAGAAACCTAGAATATTTCTAAAGGGGTGCCAGCGTCGGGGCCTGAAATATGAGATGTCGTCGCCCGATGGAGAGCTTTCCATCATTTGCCATCCGTTTTGGATGTATTTGATGGCGGAAACTTGTCGGCACGCGCAAAGTTGCTTAGAATCTGCGTTTAGGTCTAACCAGGGGGTGCGGACGTCCCCTCTAGATTAGATATTTAGAAAAGTCACCCAGTCAAAGTACTTGCGGAATCTCTGCTAACTTGATTTCTAATAATAGACTGCAGTGCAGTTTTGATTGGAAATTTCCAAACAGAATATTCGAATACTTATGGGTTTTAACTTTTTACAGGGACTTGGTGGTTTCGACAAAATCTGTCCGACAGATGGGAAATAAAGGAATGGGACCTAGTAAGAGAAAGGGGAAAAAAGTTAAAGTACTCGCAAATAAAAGGCCCTGCCTGCTCTCAATTGACCTAAGAATACCTAGCATCAGGTGGTTGGAAAGATGTGAACAGGCTTCTTGCCCCACCTTTCACTCCGTTATGATTCTGCGCCCATCTCGCTCGCCTTATAGAGGCTCTCAACGAAAGTTAGTCCTTGCATTTGATGTGGGGACAACATTCAGTGGCGTGTCTTATAGGTATCACTGGCACCTCTGATAACACCCAGCTTTTACTGACTGCATCCACTGCAGTATTCTCGACCCTGGACTCGTTCCAGAGATAAAGGGAGTGACAAAGTCTGCTCATCTCCCACCACTTATGTATACTGCGCACTGATGGCTGAAATAGGTTTCCAGCACATGAACACATTAGCGGGGCCTCAAAAATACCGACAATAATTTACTACACCCGGGAAGGAAAAGTTGGTGCCGTAGGTGCTGAAGCCGTCCAAGAAGGAGTACGTTATCAGGCGGAGGATGAGCAATGGGCCAAGGTTGAATGGTGAGTTCCGCCACGCTTCTGAACACCATCGACTCAGCGCTTCAGTGTTGCTTGTACCTATTTTTGAAACTCACGCGGGTCGCCACACCGTACTCTTTGCTAGGTTCAAACTCCATTTGAGCTCTCAGCTAGCGTCAAGCGCAGTGAATGACACCCATGACAAAGTTCAACCTCTCCCACTGAACAAGACTATAGTGGAAGTGTTCGCAGATTTTTTGGCCTATCTCTTCGAATGCTCCTCCTCGTACATTCAAGAGACGCACCCCAATGGAGCGGCTCTCTGGAAATCGGTCGAAGGGAAAATTGACTTTGTATTATCGCATCCAAACGGCTGGGAAGGTCCGCAACAGAGCCAAATGCGAGAAGCAGCGATTTTAGCGCGCCTCATCCCGGCCACTCTCGAAGGGAATGTGCGGCTATCGTTTGTAACTGAGGGAGAGGCTAGCTTGCATTTCTCAATCCACAATGGGCTCCCTGAAGGCGTGATAAAGGTGCTAATTTATTTCGTCTCCATAGAAGGCTACTAATACGGCTTAGAAAGGAGATGGGGTGATAATTATAGACGCTGGAGGTGGTACCATTGACATCAGCTCTTACAGTAGAAGCACGTCGCCGTCATCTGTACAATACTTCGCGGAGATTGCAGCACCGCAATGTACGTCGAGCACATTTGACATCCTTTGAGCCCCAATTTGATATATTGCAGGTTACTTCCAGGGCTCTGTGTTTGTTAATAGCAACGCACGCAAATTTCTTTCGAGTCGGTATCTTGCGTATAACTTCCAACGTATCGCTGATCTCATGTTAGAATGCCTTTTTGAATCTCCATATCTGGATGATATTGAGCATATCATCCAATGTTTTGATAATACCACAAAACCTCGATTTAGGGACACCAACGCAGTTCAGTTCGTCAAGTTTGGATCTGCTAGGGACAACGACGCTGCCGCCAATATTCGATCAGGACAACTAAGGCTTCAAGGGTGGGTCATCTTTTAGTTACTATATCAGTGATTTGGCTGAAGACTAGGATTCAAATTGAATAGCTCAGACGTTGCGCTCTTTTTCGACCCGTCGATTGATTGCATTATCAAAGCCGTGCGACAGCAGCGAAAAGCGGCTAAAAAGCCAATCACTGTACGTAGCACGCATGCCTTTACCCCATAGCAATACAATTGACACAACTCAGCACGCTGTACTGGTAGGGGGGCTCGGATCCAGCGATTATGTACTCGACAGAATATCTAAGGCCCTCCTTCCAGCGGGACTGAACATTATTCGGCCGGAGAGCCATGTGTGCGTGTTTTTTTGTGGCACACCCACTTTTTCTATGGGTAAATAACAAAATCCATATATTCCAGTAATAAAGCTGTCTCAGACGGAGCGATTTCTTTCTACTTGGACCGCTTTGTGCGCACGCGGGTATCAAAGTTTGCTTACGGAGTTTTTTGTGCGCCGCCATACGATTCAACAAGACCAGATCATCGCGAGCGTCGATCGACAGCGTACCGGAGTGCCGACGGGATATGGAGAATACCTGATGCATTCGATGTTATCTTACCCAAGGTATAGCTTAGCGTGTTTTTCAAATGGACCCGAAAATTCAGCTGGTATCAATGCCGTTTCATCCATCAGGACACCCAAATATCGGAGACGAAAGAATTCAAAAGATTATACATACGAACGCTTGACAAGTACGGGTCGGTCAAGTCCGAAGACTTTAAGCCCAGGGAGGTGTGGTGCTATCGTGGCACTAGTCCGAATCCGAAGTGGAAAAATATTGACACAGGCAAGCGTTTTTACTGCCTGGCACAGGCTTGATAGAGCCAGTCCCTTAATTTGACCTTACAGAGAATTACACAAAACTTTGTTCGCTCGAAATTGAATGGTCAAATATTCCGTGCCATTTAAAAGAAAATGCAGACAAGATAGGAACCTATCTTTGCTTTGAATATGAAACCGTTCTTATCTTCGGCTTGACGGAGCTCAAAGCGCAGATTGCATGGCTAGACGAGAAGGTAGGAGGTATCCAGATCGATCCAAAATATTCCTTTTGATTGATTGCTCTCTACATTTAGAATGTCGAGCAGCGGTATGTCGTCTCCGCTTCCAGTACGATACACATTCATACCTAACCGCTTCAAATTTCACTCTCACCCAGGAGCGAAGCCAGAATTATTTACGACACCAGTACCTAAAAATAATGTCGGTCTTCGCCAGCGTGGATGGCAGCAGCGCATGATATCAATGTCACTATGCATTATACTTACGGGTATGCTATACAAGAGTCTAGATACGTATCTTGGTCACGATAAATGAGTAGTAATGAGCCGTATTCCGTGTTTCTCTAGCTCGGTTTTTGGAATCAAAAATGTCTGCAGTCCTGGAATATCACTCCGCTGCAAGGTACATATCACCGGCCGTATCACTGGGATTATGGCCCTGCTATAAAGCAGCCCCATGCGTTCGTTCCAGACAGTAAGGCTGAGCGGTATTGCAAGGGAATGTTGGTAAATCACGATGTTGTTGTTGTCGGTGTTGAAATTGATAACTCCAAAGACTACGTGTGTATCCGATATACGCCCGAGCCCAATGAATGAATTGATTTTGGGGTATATGAACCGATCGAGCAGGTCGTATGACGTCGAGCCGCGAGTTGTTTCTACCACAGCACTGCCAGAAACTCCTCCTTGAGGAGTATATTGATGCTTTTCTCCCTTGACAACAGCGGGAAATAAGAGAAGGGATATGCGGACGCCCAGATGTGTATATATTAGAGGCTCTTTGGACTTCCATTTACGAATTTCAGATTGAGCGGTGATAGTCTCGGAGCGATTGAGGTAATCGTTGATATCTGCTGTCAAAAGCTGGGGCGGTTTAGAAAAGCCATGATTGAAGATATCTAAAACATTGGGTATCATAGCCAAGCATTCCCGGAGCAGACGAAGGAGTGCGCGCTTAGAGCCTTCGCCGTATGCAATTGAGATTTCGACGTTGAGTAAGCCCATGATGGAATAAACCTTGTCTTCTTCACGGGTGACAGTGCGCATGGAAGCCAATTGCATAATCCGAGAAAAAAGGCCATCTGCTCCTGGCCTAGCATTGGGGTCGCGCAAGTTTTCGAAGAGCTGGAATTCTGTAGACGTAATAGTGGTTGCCTTTTCAATCTGGTTCCAGATAAGAGCCGTCCATGTCTTTATATCGATGTCAGAGGATTGGATCGCGTCACGCAGAATGGTCTCGTCAACATAGTGCAAGGTTGCCGCCCCGAATATTGCCCAGTTTTTATTGTAGAAATACGTCCTGCATGGTGCGAGTAATTCCTGTAATGTCCACCCTCGGGTAAACCACGAATCTAGATGTATGTGTTCGAGATCTTGGGTTTCAGATAGATATGCAACGCAGACATGGGAATTTCGGTACCACCTGTACATCGACCGAATGGACTCGTCCAGTTCGCTGCTGCTATCCTTGTTGATACAGACCGTGTCCATCCAGCCGAAGGTCACATTGTGCTTCGTAGCAGCTACCTGACAGAACTTGGCAATCTTGGTGTAACCGCGCCTGTTCAGCTCGCGGTCTTTCCAGTCCTGGAAGACGACATCAGACCCATCGTCCCGGATCCACGTGTGCGACAGAATAGCGTATTGTGCGGTAGTGTTAACCATTTCCTTGAGCTGTGCTGATGTCTCGAGGAAATTGTTGGAAGATGTCCGAATAAACACTTGGCGAAGGATGCGCTCGAGAATCTTACTTCGCTCAAGGAGCACCATTTGCGATCCAGTCTCGTCGAATGAAAGTACGCGGATAGGCATTTGGTTGAAGACAATTCGGCGAGCTTCTTCTGAGACCTCTAGTGGTAAATTCCACCTTTGAGATGCTGAATAGGCCGCTCATCCTGTGACACACGACTCCGAAAGGAAGAGAAGGCCGAGAAAAACTCACGTCTAGACACAAGTGCCACAGCGCCAATTGGAACCGACTTCTCCTTCAAAACGCTTTCTAACGGCAATGGGGTCGGTTCTCTTCAAGCAAGATAAGGTCTGAAGTCCGCACCTTTATTATTTTGTGTCTTTTTATCTGCGCCCCCCGAAGGTTGCGGGGCGATAGTCGCCACGATGAACTTCTCGAGGGCAGTCAAGAGCTCCTCTCCCTCGTTGTTCAATACATCAATGGCGGGAGCGGTATCTGCATAGCCATCTTGGAGATAAGTATGACGCCTGTATTATGGGGTTCAAGCGTATTACGAACTCTCGACTTGAGCTAAAAAAGCGTTGGAATTGGCGCTTATGATAAAAAACATGAAATACCCTCACTCGTCGTTTCCCTGGGCAGTATACAGGCATTGACCACAGGCCTAAGAAAACCAACCAAAGCGACCAACAGCGCATGATTTGGGTCGCGTGCTGACGACCCAAACTGGTGAGCATCCAGTAGTCTGCTCACTGAGAATGATGAAGTACTGAGTCGCAAAGAATAGAAGAAAGAACATACCTGATACTGCAGGCATGTTATCGTCAACCGCGGTGGAGAGTGCAGTAGTAAAGGGATGACTCAGACGATTTCAATTGACACATCAAATACATCATCTTTGTACTCGGTGGCATTTATCCTCGCTTAGCCGCGGTATTTACGTTAAGTACATGGTTGCCTTTACATAGCGCGTTGGAGTTATCAGCCAGCGCTGGGGGACTATGACAGGTTGAACGACCAGGGCGCTTATAAATATGATGCTGTGATTCTGCTGCCTACTTCGTCCCAGTATTGTGAGTCGGGCGCAAGGTTGGAAGACGACCCGCTTACTGGTATTTCGGAACTGGGGTATATGTTCATTTATTTGATCTCTGGCAAATAATCTTGCCCGTGAAGCAACAAATGAACTCGGATGATCATGTTCCACTTGTTTGGCGATGTAAAGCGTTCGCATATACTTAAGTACGTACCAGTACGGCGACAAATCAATGAGGTGGAGAAGTCAAGAACCTTTCTGGGAAATGGAGCAGACAGGGTGTGCTTGGCTCGGTCATACGAATCTTCCTGGTGGATATACTGTTTAATGCAGATGTCGCAGGAGATGCAAAAAAGAACTATGAAGTGCTTTTTCTATACTGCCGGTGCATCGTACCACACGATGGTGTCAAGTGCCCACGTTCAGGTCCATAAATGGTGCTCGGCATATCTGTCGTATAACCTGCTGCTCTAGATTTTCCTGGCTGTCGTACATGTTTAGTTCCTTGCGGCGTAATATGATATGCGGATAAAGAGGGTATGTGGGTGGTAAGTATGAGTGCGTGCGTGCGGCGAGTCCAAGATGTGTAATGTCAATGTAGAAAGCACAAGCCAACGGACGAAGACCGCCGGGGCCCCACCTGGGGTCATGCAGAGTCCAAGGTCCAAAATAGCGGGCGGCCATCATAGGCCGACGAAGGCGACCAATGCAACGAGGCCGAGCAGGGCGTTCACCCCATGCACCTGCAGTGAGCCTGCGCTACTTGCTGTCGTCGTATTTGCCGGTGCTGTGCTGGTGCTTGTACCGGTGGATGTCGAAGACGATGATGTTGTGGAAGTGCTAGTCGTCGTAGTCGCCACCGGTGCGAATGTGAGAGTCGGCGATGTGGACGCAAGAGCACAGAATTGTTGGGCGAGTGTCTCCGACGAGGACAAGGAGTCAGAGCAGCCCGCATTAACGCATGCAACGAGCTCGGCGGGGAAATTTGGCCTTTCAAGCCCAGAGTTCACGCGTCGAAATTCATGGTTCGTGGTGCAGGGGTTTGCAGGAATCACGGTCAGCGTTTGTGGAGGACGAAAAGCAGCTAAGACTCACTGTACGCAGAAGCAGTTCACGTCGACGACGCTCGAGCAGTTAACGCGTGCGATAGCAGTCGCAAGACAGTCCGACACTGAACCATCCAAAAATATTATTGTAAGTATATGTGTGCGGGTACGGCGGGGTCAGACGCACCACACGAGGACACGCCACTCAGACTCGGAAACTGAGCAGTGGTTGTCGACGTCGAAGTTTGCGTCGTGTTCACAGTTCCTGTCCCCGTCCCCGTTGTCGTTCCCGTCGTAGTGCCCGTAGAAGTCCTGGTACCAGTACCCGTGATGGTCGCTGTAGACGTCGTCGATGTCGATGTCGAGACGGGCGCTTCTGTGGATGGAGGGACGAGCGTAGCTGAGCCCCATGCCTGCGCAATGAAGATACCAAGAAAAAGCAGAGTAGTCGATATCCCGGACGAGGTGTACATTTCGTATATTGGTTTCGAGAATCAACTTGGAATCAACACGCGTAGAATTCAGTGCGGCGCTGCAGTGCGGTGGCTAGTGTTGATTAGAGATTAGAAGTGGCTTGCCAAATTTCGATGCAGCGTACGACTATTTTGCTCTCCAAAGGTTTAAACAGGTGATAAGGTGGATATAGAATAGAAATAAAGGTGTAGTTGGCAGAACGTGGAGAAGACTCGCCGCCGCAGCAATTAATGTGCGGTCACATGATGCCAGAACTTTCAAACTCCTGACGGGAGATTGCCGAGCCTGCCGCTGGTGCCGCGGCAACAGTCCAAGAGTTGTGAAGTTGTCCTCTCGTCCCACTGTGTGTACTGCAGATCTCAAAATATTTCACATGGTCTAAATGTCTTGAATATACACTCGGTAGCTCAAATTCAAAAAAATTCTCCAGTGTCGAGTACGTACAATATGACCTTGGAGCTGGCACAGCGTTATTGGTACGCCTATTTTACTTATTCTGCCTTGTTTTTAAGGCGAATCATTAACGAAGTCTCGTGGTGCGGTAATCCATTCAATATCCTGGGGCAATGTTTTAAAGTTTTTTGAAAGACAATGGCGCATAGAGCCTTGAGGAGCAAGCTTTTCTCGCATACGCATCCCCATAAGAATGCTAGAGCTTTGAAGCTGGGTCAGATAAGGGTTCTCGCCGGAAAATTGAAAGCAGATCCGGTGGGACAAGCCGTCACCCGACTCACGGAAGATACGAATTCCCGCCGGCGGCGCATAGGGAGTCAGGGCTGTGGTTGACCATGAGTCTTCACCTCGAGAATAATATCAGCCAGAATGCAATACCTATTTCCTGAGGCGCCTATTTAGACTACGGTCATTGGAGAAAAGAGTTTCCATTGAGTTTCAAAGACTTCAAGGCGCGATGGTGGACGAATCATCGGTAAGTAATTAGAAAACCCCTTGTCGTATGCATGTACGCTTTGGGCCCAGCCGGGTAAATAGGCTTCACGTCAATCACAAAATATAAGCATCGGGCCGTCATTTGAGTCTATTCTTACACCCAGCGCAAAGCAGAGAAATATAATACATAGTAGGCTTATCGCAGGCGCACACCATGCTCAAAGCCACAAAAACGCCGTCGGCGCATTGACGGAGTCGAGCGCCGCCACGAGCGCGAAACTCGTCCCGCCATTGATCCGCTCGAAGACTTTCACCCCGCCGCCGTTCGCGCCCCCAGCGACGGCGTACCGCGCGTCCGGGCCACCGAAAACGAGCCCGCGCAGATGGTGCAGCCCTGTCCGGAATTCGGCGACGAGCTCTAGACTGTCTGGCGCGGCGATCGAGAAGATTGCGATAGTGTCGCCCTCAGGAGATGGGTCGTTGCGGTTTGTTAGGTAGAGGTGGGGCGTCGGGAACGACGCGTTCGGTACGGGGATGAGTACCTCAGCGGCGAGCATGTCGTTCGGAGTCGGCGGGGAGTTCGACATCGTCGGTGCGGACGCGACGAGCTTGGGAAGTGCGGGAAGAGGCGGGAAGCGGTGACGAACGATCTTGCTCCCCAACTCGAGAAGCGTGAAGAGCGCGCCATCTGTAAGTGCGCGTAAGTCGCGTACGAGAAGACGAGCACGGGCCCGCGCACGCACCGTGAAATGCGACATGGCGAGGGCCACCGCCCGCCGCGAAGCCGATATGGCCGCGCAGCTCATATGAGCCATTGAAAGTCTTTTTTAACCTGTACACGGTGTCTGAGCCGAGATCCGCGACGAGCAGCTCCTCGTTTTCTGTGTGCACAATCACTTGGTGTGGGTGCGAGCCCTCCTGGCGCGCGGCGTTCGGACCTGTGCCGCGTAATTGGACGGTGCTCAGTGTGGATGTTGGCTGCGCGGTCTGGGAGTCGAGTGGGAGTATTCCAACAGTGCCCGAAGAGTACTGAATCCAATTTAAGTACGATTGTAAGTTAAAAAACAAACGCTGATACGCACGTTGGCGGTGATAATCTCGTCCTGCAGCGCGAGCAAATGACACGGGTCCTTCCCACCGCTTGGCACGTCCGATAAGATGGATCCCTTGCCGCTCTCGTCATATTTGAGTGTAAGGAGACGCCCGTCGGATTGCTCGAGCCCCGTCCATACGAGAGATGGGTGCGCTGGGTGTGCCGTGAGCCACGATGGGTGGTGCCCCACCTCCAACGCGGAAGTCGCCTCGAGTGTGCGTGCGTCCGGATCGAACGCGAGCGTGACGACTTCGTCGCTGTACGAGCCCACGAGTATGCGGTAAACCATGCCGGGTGCTGATAGAGGCGAAGATAAATGCGTGGTCGACTTTGTAGATCAAAGCTTTATATAGAGCCGGCCAATCGAAACCCGACATATCGCCGTTTCGGCAAGCCGGTGTATGGACGCGATTTAGGTGTCGAATGGGGACATACGAGTGTCGAACTCAGCCAGCAGCGCTCTGCAAGAAAAATGAGCGATATAGGTACGCGCGGCGCTGTTAAGACGAACGAAAAGGAAGCAGAACTGGCAAAAAGTCTTCTCGCCGAGAATTCTCCTCGAATCACGTGAGTGGCGCGTCAGACGGAGATTATGGACATATGGAAGTGCTTGACAAAACGGAGATTTCTTCCTTGCTCGTTATTGCTATGAACGGGAGCAGAATATGGTGTTGTCTAGAAAGCGAAACCCGGGTTTTCTCCACCACTTTCTGACAGGGAAGCAGAGACGCACGAGGAGTTGATATCGTGGATTGCGTGGCTTCGTCGCGGACTTGGTAATTTCATGAGCAAGTTTGGAACAAGTGTGGTGCAAAGTAACATCCTTACTACACGAGACTTGTCGTCGTGATCATTGAATATTGGCAAGGAATTATTTTCTCTGCACCTGATTCTCCATTACCAGTCACGAACGATATTGACTTATATCGGCTGACTTTTGTCGCTTGGAGCCCCGTCAACCCATATATTCGTCAGAAAGAGGTAGTTTCGCCGAAGTTTCAAATAAGTCGAGAAGAAAGTGTATTTTATGAAAGCTTTCACGTATTTCTGGCTGTGAGAGTTCTGTACCTTTGGAGGATATCAATGCATGCTCGACAAAAATGCCAACTTCGGATTTCGGAGGATTGGAACTCGATTTATCTCCCTGTAACAGTGCTATGAGCGTATTTGTATGAAAGGACTCGGAAGAAATTTTCAAAGATAGCCTTTGTACCATTTTTTTGATCTATGTGCCGAGGGATGATCGTCACGGAGATTTCGGTCGTGGTCTTGCCCCGTTCTGGTAACTCCAGCATGGAAGAAAGATTGCCATTGAAGCGAGCTTTGAGGACTGCAGATAATTTACCTCGGAGCCCGGAGGAATAAGAGCCGATCAGTCGGCGGCCGCCGATGCTTATGGCGAGGTTTGGATAACGATATCATGACTTGCAGAAGTTAGTAAAATTATACGAGAATGTTTCTCCAATATGCTTGAAAACGTCTCGACATAATGGAGATTTCAATAGGAAGTCTCAACCAACCAATTGCATCTGCTTGGGTGGAAGGAGTCTAAACATTGGGTAATTCGTATCTGTGACATTTTCTCGACAATTTGAGTTGATACACCTTTGGACTATATTACTCACACTGGTCTTACATCCCGTCTTGATATTACATTCGCTCTCGCCTCGTCAATGCCAGACAACGCCTTTCATCAGCCTTCGTCCAGTACGCACAACCTTCGCGCTCTTGACCTGCCCGTCTTCGCCGAACTCAGCGCCGACATCGACCACACCGCCTGGGTGGCGGATCCGTACCAGTTCTGCGCTCCCGCCCATTGTGATACTCCACGCTATGGTGCCCTCGACCTTGGACGCGACACCGAGACACAAACCGACAGTCATCGGCACCGCCTTGTGCAGCACACCCATCGACAACGCGTGGATAACGATGTCCACGCCCTGCGCCGCGTCGTCTGCCGTGTGTGGGGTGCGTAGCAGCGCGATCTTCGGCTGCGCCTGCGCGGCGGGGTCAAGCCCCATGCGCACAGCGCCCTGTTTGCGCAGCGCATCGAGTACCGGACTCACTTGCGCCACTGCAGCGGGCTTGCCAGCGAGGTAGTCCTCTAAGGGGAGGTACGCGTCCAGCTCGGCGAAATCGACAAAGACAGTAGGGTTCGTCGCGTCGATAAGGGAGGCGGAGGCAGTCCGACCGTCGGCGAGCGTGAGGGTGTCGCGAGGGCTGCCGGTGGGGAGGAGCAGCCCCGTGCGTGCGCCGCCCGGGTCGACGAAGTCAAGCACGATGCGCGACGCCCTTCCCGGCACCCCAGCCATCTCCGTTTCCGGAAGGTCGAGCACAGGTGTCCCGGCGGCGGTAACGGGGAACGTCGTGTCGATGACCTTCTGCGTGTTCGTGTTAAAACAGCGTATTGTCCCCCGTCCAGCGCCACCCTCCGCGGCCCCGATGACGGCCGGCGGCGGACACAGCCCTTCGTCGACTGCGAACACGCCGATCATGCTCGTGAGGTTCCCGCAGTTTCCCGAGTAGTCGACGGACGCCTCAGTGATACCAACCTGCGCGAAGGTGTATTCCGCGTCGATTCCCTGGGCGCGCTGCGCGGGCGAGGGCGGGCCAACGACCATCACCTTGGAGAGACTCGAGATGCCACCGCCCATTCCGTCGAGCTGGCGACCATACTCCGCATCCGGTGAGCCCATGATCCCCAGGAAAATTGGCGCCCAGTCAGCGCGATCGGGCGGGAGGTTTTCCTTGCTGATGAAGACGCCCTTGGAAGTACCGCCACGCAGGAATGACGCAGGGAGGGGGTTTTGGACGGTGCTCATTTTCGAGCTTAGCTTCGGGATAAACCGTGGTGTGCGAGCGAGGCGGTGAAACATCTAACGCCGCGTTAATTCGTGCCTCTGTCAAGAATCGAGGCTTCGAGTTTCAAATTGCAAGGTTTAGACTGGCGCTAATGTCACTAACTGCCGATTTGTTCCCAGTACTTAATTGTGATGATGCGCAGCTGTGGATGCCTGGAATTTTGTACCTGCCGAAATATAAAGGTGAGTGTGTGGGTATTTTGACGCTGCTATCCACGTCCACGCTGTCAATTTCTTTGTCCAAGAAGGGACTGTGACAGATGCTTGAGGAGAAGAATTGCGAGCGATATGATCAGCTATGGATGTTGTGCGCTGACCCGGGACAAGTTTCAGAGCGATAAAGCGAATATAAACGACTGTGGAAGATGGAAGAAAGGTGAGTTTGATTTCAAATTTCAACCCCACATCATGACATTTCAGGAAGTCCCATTCCCAGGACAGGGTGTCCGAGGGTCTGACGGCCCGATTCGGGACAATGCACCTCGTTTGTAGTGTTGAAATATAAACTATTCTGCCCACAATTGAAGGGGTTTTGAGGGGGAAAAAAAACAAGAAAACATAATAATAACAGATAAAATATGTACTGCACAATTATAAGGACTGCACTGGATTTAGGGAGTATTTACTGTATTTGAAGCTTGGTTTTGAGAAGTTTGATAGAACACAAACATACTTCACTATTGCTTTGCTAAGGTGTTGATATTGCAACTTCACAAAGCAATACATTGTTTAAATTTGATCCCAGTTCTTAGATAAGGATTTATCAAGATATTATGGAGTATATTGACATGAATTTTGAGTTCTGAGAATGGCAGTACTGCAGTATCATAAATGAGTATTCCTCTTGTAGTAACCAGCCTAATAAATGAATATGTATTATATGATTATTAGGATGCCTCTGACAAGCCTCTGGGGATGTGGAGACTTGACCTTTGGCTTTCAAGTTGGGGGGTTACTTCAATTAATCTATTTTCAAGTAATATAAATATTTCTTTGTTAAAACAAGTAAACAATTAATGGAGTCATTCATTGAGGGGTTAATTATATTACCCTCTATATTATATTGCAGGTATACTATCACAAGATGGTTGTTGCACAATATTTTTGATCTCCCTCATATATCCATCAAAATAAAATGTATGACTATAGTTTTTGTATGCATCAATAGACAAGACTTTCAGCCACAAGCCCAATTTTTTTTTATTGTGTTGATCAAGTGTTGATCTCAATTTCTCAAACCTGGTTGGTATAGGAGGAAAGCAAAACTGGCTACAAACGAGATGAATTCAAGTTGTCCCGTATTGGGGCATCAGACCCTGCGACACCAGGTCCTGGGAATAGAAATAAGAATAATCACAGAACTATATTCGCTTTTTGCAATGTCATGATGGTGCTCTCGGCAGCTCGCCTCGGCAAATTTGCCGGTAATACTAATAACCCACGTGGAATTTGGCAGCGTGTTTGAACCAAACTTGCGCTTCCCCGCTTGTCTTGTACTTGACTGTTCAACAGTTCTGAGCTGTTAAATCCGACTTTCTACATGATTCTAGCTCCTTGACACGCTATCTGCCGCCCATTTGTCGCTGTGGATATTTATTCCCGAGGTGCGAGCAGCATTCTTAATAACAGGCACGCGGTAACTGATGCCGACACCGTGCATGCTGCAGGACGCGAGGGAGCACACTCTTCCTTCCAACTTCCTTCGGCAACGCTCACCATCGTCACTTCGTGGCCTTTCTCTCTTTTACTGACCCAAACGACCGCCTGGACGCCATTCTTTTCGTCTAAGCACTAATAAACTGCGCTGGCTCTGCAAGGACGTTCCGGAGCCACAAGGTGCGTCTGGTAGAGTCTACATACGTTTATGGTATTGACATGAACCTTAGCACCAGATAACGAATGTCGCCGTATCCTGCAGTTTCAACCACAGCATCTTCCTCAGCCACCAGCGCGTCCGCGACCTCGCTGGGCGGTGACATAGCCCCTAGCACGGATCCAAGGCTCTTGGCCGTGATCATCGTCTTAGGGATCGTCGCGGCCTTTCTGATTGCCTTCATTGTGTACATCACTCTTCGCGTGAAGAGACGGGAGGTCAACGGAGAAACACTCGACCCGCCGCACGGGACGGTGATACACCAGGACCACCCTGCGGCCCATATCACCCCCTTCGGGGCAGTCGGCGCGCAATATGGAGGGAGGGTGCCGCGGTTCTGTGAGTACTATGTTATTCTACAGCTATTTTTTTTTTGCTGACGGGTTGACGCAGCGCACACACCCGGGCAGGACATGCGCATCGCGCTCCGCCGCCCCGACGGCGCATGGCACTTTGCCGACTCCCGCACTCCGTTCACCCCCACCGGCGTATCAGAAATCGACGTCGTACCCTCACCAATTTCCACGATTGCCTCTAGGGGCTTCCCACCACTCGCCGCCCCCCGCCTGCCGAGTACAAAGGAACAAGAAGCGAGCTATTCGAACTACAACCACACGCACAATCCGCCACCACCGGCATACTACCGAGAGCCGTGTCACGACCACTTTGACGACACGGGCTAGTCTACATGGACAGTTCTTACCGTCTCTATCTATAACATCCTACGTACTTCTACCTTGTTCACGCTGGATTGCTGTATTCCTACTCACCTATTTGTTTCATTCTTGCCGGTTCCGCCGCTAAACGCTCTGCTATTTCACTATGTATATAGAGGTGTCTCCTGGTGTCCCCTCGAGTATGAAATCGTGGTATATGATTTATTTCTATCTATAGACCTTTCAGTTTCCAGAGTGTCGTGAAATTAAAGCAATAAGTTTCTATCGTGACGATGCTATACTCTTCCAGGCCATGGTCGTGTACGATGCTGCCGGCATGGTTTAGCTATCATGTCGATTGGTTGCTTAATTAAAATACATTGGTATCTTCTTGGTATCTTCAGTGTCTTTAGATGAAGTGCAAGCAGGCAAACTGAATTTTAACATACGACTATCATTTGAGCTCATATCTTTTACACGAAAAATGCGGCTGCATAGTGCGTTTCTCATTATTTGACCCGCTCTGCCCCTCATCCACGTTTTTGGGATCTACCCAAGATCTACCGTTGGACTCCTCTTCCTTCCTGGCAGTGCCGACGAGTCGAAGCGTTTCTCACCTGCCTCAAATAATCACAACTTGCGAGCGAGCACACTCTTGACGTGCAAGAGTAATACTACTTTACGCCTAACAGTTTTAAATCCTCAATAAGTATGTATCATAGTGTCTCTGCGGCGCACAATTCGCGCTCAAGCAGGCTCAGGCCAACCTTATTTATAGACCGCGGCAAGGCGGCACGGAGACCCTGTGCCGTTCCAAAAATTATATCATCCGGAGTGCTTAGAAAGATCATACGGCCGAAAACGAGAACGTCATAAACACGACCACGATGAGAATTCCCAGAGCTCCTCTTCAGCTTCAATCTCCAACGTCGGCCTCCCGTTTCCAGATTCGAAATGAAGCCCGACTCTCCTGAAGATGAAAGGGACTCGTCACCGACCAACAAGCCTGAAGCTGAGGGTACCGAGACCGCCTCGGTGCTTCAGTCATTCCAAGTCTCGAGTCTGGAACCCGATGAGCACCCACAGCACCTACCATCACCGAGGAAATGGGTCATCGTCGCGGTTATTAGCACAGCGGCTACCTGCGTGACATGTGCATCTTCGATGGTACGCCTCTGACGGGGTCCAGGCGCCATCTCGATTAACTGCCGTGGTTATCTAGGCCGGGTTTGCAGAGGCTGGAGTCTCGCGGGAGCTTCACGTCGGGAAAACGGTCTCCATTCTGTCTATCAGCTTGTACATCTTGGGGCTGGGCCTAGGACCATTGCTTGTTGGACCACTGTCTGAAGTATATGGTCGAAATTTGGTATATCGGGTGTCATATGCAACGTTCTTCCTGTTCAATTGGCCCGTTGCATTTGCACCGGATATAGGTGAGTAGTACAACGTCGCTCTTTCGAATAATTCACGGAATTCTTTTATACCAGTTGTACATCTTGTATTCCGTTTCGTTACCGGATTCTGCGGCTCAGCATTTTTGAGTGTGGCTGGTGGGAGTGTGAGCGATCTTTTCCACGATCGCACCGTCGCAAAGTATGTACTCATATCTAACTACCCAAGATCGCGATGCTCACTTCCGAAGCCCAGTCCTATGGCGTTGTATACACTAAGCCCCTTCATCGGACCCGTATTGGGACCACTGATTAGCGGGTACGGCTCTCCTTTGACCCTGAAAAAACTATACTTACACCTCCCGATTTTGACAGCTTTATAAACCAGGTTCGACCACGACCCTTTCCACGTGTCTATTTTTGCTGAACTGCGGCACAGAACCTTGATTGGAGATGGACGTACCGAATCTTGCTGATATGGTCGTTCGTCGAGCTCGTTGCGCTCGTACTGGTCGGCTCTCTTGCTTGCAGTTCTTATATATAATCACTAATAACTCTTTTCCTGCTTTACAGCTTGTACCAGAAACATACATTCCGGTCTTGTTGGAGCGAAAAGCTGCCAGGTGCGTCCATGATCCTTGTACAAGTAGTAAGTCTTCTCATTTCACTTTTTTTAAAACGGTAGGATTCGAAAAGAATCGGGCGATACACGATACTGGGCACCTTCGGAGCGTACGTCGAGGCACATAGGACACGCAATTATGATCAGTTGCGCTAGGCCTTTTCGTAAGTGACATTGTCTCAACTACAACTGTGCTGTAAACACTGAAAAAAAATGAAGAATTGCTGTTCTATGACCAGATGGCGTTCCTCCTTGATTTATGGTACCCATCGTAGTTTTTTTTCAATGGTCTGCCAGCTGATGTATGCTAGGAACGCTGTGGTCCTCGGCATCCTATATTTAACATTCCAAGCATTCCCGTTTATATTTGGAACGATACATGGATTCAACACCCAATCATCTGGGATGAGCTTCCTTGGGATCGGAGTAGGCATGATAATCGCGATTTCGACACAGCCATTTTGGAATAGGTATATTACATTTGACATGCCCTTAAACATTATATCTTACTTCTTCGTACTCAGATTTACTAGACAATTGTCGGAGAAGAACAACGGAGTGTTGCCCCCAGAAGCGCGTCTGGTAATGGGAGAATTTGGTGGTGTGTTGATACCCTTTGGTGAGTGATAAACAACATACTCGGTGACTTATACTAACGCATTCTCGGGAAAGGTCTATTCTGGCTTGCCTTCACATCTTTCCGCGGCGTCCCATGGATAGTACCCATCATCGCCTCAGTTCCCTTTGGGGCGGGGTGCTACTTCGTGTTCACATCCACATTTACGTATACGGTCACTGCTTACCGCCCGATAGCAGCATCCGCGATGGCGGCGAATAGCGCAATGCGCTCGACGTTCGCGGCCGTGTTCCCGTTGTTTGCTCGGGCTATGTACGATCGTCTAGGCGCGGTCGGTGCGACGGCGCTCCTCGCTGGCCTGACGACAATACTCGCCCCGCTCCCGTGAGTGTGCATATATTCTCATTTTACGCACGCTCACTGCTTTTAGTTTCATATTTAGGCGCATCGGCGCGAGGGTAAGGGAGCACTCGCGGTTTGCCCATCACTGAGTTGGGTTCCCGTTCATGCTAGCCTTATATAAATTCATTGGATCTGTTTTTCTTGTTCTGTCTTTGTTTTGTTTCATGAACTATCAAGACGACATCAAGGTAAGGCTCTGTCTTGAAAAAGCTTATTATTGTAGCAAAGTATTAAGCCCTTTGCTTTGGGATGCCGCCATGCGATATACATTCTAGCGCCATATCATGGAACCAAGTGAACATCCAGTTTGTTCATCCATAGTGTTAAGTATTATAATGTAAGGTGCAAGATACACTCGGACGGCGGGCAAGAGTGCGCAGTGCACAAGTGCCACGGCAATTTGCGAAAGGAACCACGTGAAACGGTGGTTCATGATTCTTTTTTCAACGAACTCACAACAAACTTACAACTGCTTGAACGCAACTTGAAACATACGTTGAACCACGACCAGACTGCTTGTAAATAACTCTGCTCGGAATCCAATATTGACGCAGATCACCTCAACCACCGCGTTCGAATTCTCGGTCAGCCTACCTGATCCAGCGTCAATTACGACTTGTCTGATCGTTATCTGATCGCTCTCATAGTATTCACTCCTTTGGCAATAACATGTCTACTACTTTCGAGAAACGCCCCGTCGTCCACCTTGACCACGACTTGCTTTACCACATTCTTCAAATGAACGCCGATATGTTTGTGGACCACAACGCTCTGAAAACAATTCGCATGGCCTCCCAGGTCTGTCGTCACTGGCGCGATGACATACTATCCATGGCATCTCTGTGGGCGAAACTTATCGATCTTAGTAGTCTTCACGGTGCTTCGGACTTATGGAGAGATGATTTAATGCGAAGGAGTGGAACATCATTGCTGTGGATTGCGACTCCAACCTCTATCATCAGGGGCGATTCCACGGGCATCGTATCATTCCTTTCTTCTGTTATCAACAAAAACTGGCACCGAATCCAGAAGCTAGTGGTGAGCATTGAGATATATATGGAGTCCCCGCCGCAGTGGACCGCTTTGTACCTTCCTGCCCCCAATCTTCGCACATTCGACTTCTGTTTCTGCGATCGCCTAACTGGACGCGTCGACGAAGAATACGCTATCGGAACCCTTTTTTCCAACAATGCTCCACTTTTACGCGAGTATCATTCCAGAAGATACAGATTTGACCCGAACGCTTCTTGGCTGCAACAGCTGCATTTGATGGAATACGACAGTGGATTGACATTATACGAATTACTTGACACCCTCACGGCGGCATCCAACCTGAAGCATCTGTGTCTTGACGGACTATATGTTGAAAAAGTCTCTCCACCATCACCCATTGTTTCCATGCCAAATCTTCTCAGTATGACTCTCTTCAGCCACCTTGAACCAGGAGCAATACTTCTTGAACATCTTGATCTACCACCTGGCTGCGCATTGAAATTTCGTTTTAGAACTGAAGTGGACGATTATTCGGAGCTCGAGGATATATACTGCCCGGCAATGATAAAGCTATCAACACTCGCTGGAAATGTTTTTCGAAGCCGTGCACCTCAAATGATTTTGTTGAGTTGTTCCTCCCACGAGATAGTCTTTCAGGACAGAACAGAGGCTGGGGACGCAGGCTTTGACTTCAATTTATACTTCAAGTATTCTCTAGAGGAAGGACCTCTCTTCTATGCGCACCGTGTATTCCTGTCAGAATTCACTCTGCCAGAGCTCTCAGAAGTTACAGAAATTCATCTACGAACTCTGCAGTACCGTTCAATGACACTGTTTACAGCGTTTCTCCAAGGACTTCCTTCCATCGAAAACATCAGCACCTCCAACCAATCCCTTTCAAATGAGATCGGTCAAATAACCAATCGGTTCTTACCACAGTTGGAATTTTTTGTTGAAGACGCAACAGACTCGGAGTAGAAGAATTGAGGATACATTACATTCTGTTACACATGCGGTTGCAATAAAGGTAAGACTCAGCTATAGATCTCAGAATTTATTCGGCCATTCAGATAAGGTTTGTATTGACCGGTCACCACATCATGATTTTTTTTTTTGCAAAAAAATAGTCAATCTGAGCGGAGTCTGAGCATTGTCACCGTCAGGTACCTGTGAGCTACCATGCCACTCACCCACGACATCTGTACCAGTGTAAATAGACTAAAAAAGGGTCCGCATGATGTTACTTATCAAAATGAGTACCTGAAGTACTTTCTGAGTAGTACTTCATAGTCATCGAAAGCAACTCAGTAAGCAAGTGCTGGTTGAGTTCCAAGTTCAATGCCCGGAATATTCTCACGACCAGATTTTTCTGTTGAATGTGCTTCGCTTGTCCATACCTTCTCATATAGTACTTGCCTGAGCAATAGCATCATGTCAACTACTCCACGAGGACCTCAAAATGAATGCCGACTATTTTTGGACGACAGTGCTCTGAAAACAACTCGCATTTCTTCCCAGGTCTGCCGTCACTGGCGTAGTTTCATGCTCTCCACGCCGTCTCTCTGGGCAAAACCCGTTGATCTCAATAGTCTTGAATACCATACGATGGATGCTTGGAGAAATGAGTTGATGCGAAGGACTGGGACGACCTTACTGTAGATTGCGGCCCGAAAGCACCCCATCCCGAACGATTCTACAGGCATTATTTCGTTCTTTTTCGATATCGTCAGCAAAAACTGCACCAATTGCACCTTTTAGAGACCGACATCATGATGACAGTAAACGATATACTTACGACTCTGACGGCGAACCCCCACTTGAGGTCTCTACGAGTCCACACAGCAAATTTGGGAGAAGTCACTCCATTACTACCCTCGGCTTCCCTCACAAAACTTTCACACTTGGCGCTCTTCGTCGACCTCGCAATAGGCGCAACACTTCTCGACCACCTTGAGTTACCGCCCAGTTGCGCAATGCTGATGTATTTTAGGGCCGATGTGGATGCTCTTTCCGAAGATTTGTATCGTCTTTATATACAAACAGTATCAGGATTCGCTAAGAATATTTGTCGACGATATAGACCTCGAAACCTGAAGCTATATTGCTCGCGATACGGACTTACTCTGAGCTTTACAGATGCAATACACTTCGAGAAACCGCGCTTCAATTTTCACAATATGTTCAAGTTCGATTAAGTCCCCGCATTCTACATCAGCAACATATTTTTCTAAGAATTCACTCTGCCCGAGTTTGATGGAGTCACGGAATTTTGTTTTGAGAATCCTATCGATCTTCCATTGATTGTTTTTGCATCATTTGTTGCACGTCTCTCCTCCGTTAAAGTTATCGATGCCCCCGAAACCACAATTGAAGACCTTACTGATCTTCAAGACGAGCTCGACGAACAACTTGGCGCCGAATCCACCATTATATCTCCACTCGTTAAAACTGTCATACTTGATGAGTTGGGCGTGACTCTCATTTCCGAGGAGAAGATGGCGCGATATTCGACTTCATCCTGATTCCTCTCTCGAATTGACGATGTATCATCAATGTGTTGGACCTCACCCAGTGCTGCATAGAATTGTCCTTACCATTGGACCTCCTGGACGAGGCAACTGGACTAAAGTTTCTTTGGAAAACAATGAGTTTAGAGGATACTTACCTTTGAATACAAGTATGCGGCAGTGGCAATCCGGAAAGACTTCCGAGTACTTTTACATAGAAATATGCTCTCTGTTTGACCTACCGAGTATTAACATGAGGTTTACATAAGGATTTATGAGATTTTACTTCCGTACGTAGACGGTAACGTTGAACGTACTCTTTTTCAACTTTTTGACTTTGCCTTCAAGACTTCAAGTACGTTCAATGCAAGTTCAATGTTCCAGTTCGATAACCGGAAACTCCGGCCCGAGCTCTATTTTATTCTCACGGTCAGATTTTCTGTCGAGCAGGGCGTCGGCAGCAGCGAGCTCGATCCACCCCCTCATCGTAGCGATCAGCAGAATACAAACTGCCTTCCAAAGCCACTTTTGCGAAGCTCAAGGCGAAGGAAACCGCCGCTGGTGCGATGAGCACGTCCGAGATCCAATCTTGGATTGCCACCGCCAGCATGGGAGAGCCGTCTGGCAGCGACGAAGGGCACGTCTGGCAGCGCGAGCGCGTTCTAGCTGATTGGACTTGGGCCCTGGAACATGCACAGAATGTCCTATTGCACGAGAAATCGAAGGAGCGCATACGATTCCTCAAAGACGAGCTGCTTTCTCTCGCACGCCATGGCGGTACGTGCATCGTGTGCTTGCGCGAGCTCCTTGTTGATGACCTTACAGAGCTCTCGATGGCTCAGATAATGGACGTGTTCAAGCTGCTCACACTTACCTACCCAAAATACTCGGATTCAGCGTCGCAGGATGCCGTGGAAGCGATTGGTATGGAGCTGGTACGGCGCGACGAGTTGCGCGGAGCACCCGGCGGGGCACAAGACGAAGTGCAATTCGGCGTCGCAGAGCAAATCATCGGCTGGTTGGCGAATGAAGTAGGACGACTTGCGCGGCGCGGGAACGCGGAGTACGTGCATTTTCTTCTCCACATATGCCTACTAACGTAAACACGCAGTGCGTACGCTCCTGGAGACTTGTTCGTGCTGCTCAGCTGGGCGTGCGGATTATACACTGTATGTACGAAGCACGATCCACATTTCATGGCATCAAACCCGTCTCGGGCCCTTGTCGGCTCGCTCGCTTTAGTTCTCGACATGGTGCAGGAGTCGTCGAAGGCGAAGCCATCTTTAAAGAAGGGCGCTGTTGTCCGCGTACGAAGGGCCTTCCGTTCCGCTGGAAAGTTTGTCCCAAACGTGATTGCTACACTCCTATCGATCGCAAAAGCGCACCCGACCCCAGGACGAATGATCGAGCTACTCGGCGTCGCAGTGAGCGTCCTCATCCGGCTCAAAAACGTTCAGGACGAGCCAAGTTCACGCCTTTCCCAAGAGTATAAGGTATGTGTCTATCGTGGATTTTTTGAACTAGACTCAAATGCCGTCCAGGAAGGAATCATCTCTTTCCATGGATCCGTCATTCTCATGGCAAAAAGCTCGCTTCCAGAGCACACATTGGTGCGTTGTTTTCGTGGACCTTATCAAATGTGTTAACTCAGTTCCTATAGATTGCTTTAAATGATTTCATTTCTACCTTTGTCACTGTCGATGACTTTACGAACACGATTGCGCCGACAATTGAAAAAGCTTTGCTGCGCTCTCCTGAATACTCACTCACATCTGTCGCCCAATTTTTCTCTGCATACAGCCACCCATTTCCCGAGGACGCCTTCCATCGTCTTCTCGCCCAAATCATCAGCAATGCAAAATCAACTAATCCTATCGTCCGTACGAATTCGGTAGCACTCTTCAAAGTGCTCATCGAGCGTCACGATTCCGCAGACACACATAATCTTTCCTGCGCTGCTGTCCCCGAACTCGTGAACCTCCCCAAGACAGGAAAATCTGCGGGGCCGGACCACCGGATCGCGCTCTACACCATGCTCGCTGCCCTCGTACCCGCGCCAGGTATCTCCTTGCCCCTCGTGCAGGCAATCACCGTGCTGGTAGCGAAGGAGCCACACGACGGAGCTGCTGCGCTCCTTGCGGGGACACTGACTCCGCACATTGCACACCTCCTGCGAACACAGGAAGGTGCGCTACCTGCAGAGACGGTGGCACTCATTGCGAAGGATATGGCAAGCTCGAAGCCGATTGTACGCCATGCGTTCATAGGTGCTGCGGGCTCCGTGTTCCTTAATGATGGAGGTGTGCTGGACACGGCCGGCGGCGTGACGTTAGGGCAAGCTCTACTCGGTTCGTTCGAGGCCTGCCTCAAGACTGTTGCGGCCAATCCATTGGGTGCAAGTGGCGGCCCATACGAGGGGTACGTCGCGCTTGCGGTTCTGCTAGGTCCGTTCGCGCGGAGCAAGTTGTTCGGTTTGTGCTTCACTGTCTATCCAGATGCAATGTTGATCGATGTTGGACATGTAGATATCGCAATAGCCTCGAACGGAGCGATAGCTGGGATTACAGCGGGCGGTACGAAACAATCGTTCCTGCTATGGGACAAAGTGTATCAGAAACTCACGCAAGAGGACGATGAGCGGTGGCTTCTACGCGCAACGGACGCAGCACTGGAGTACTTTGCCCACGACCTCGCTAAAAATGAGCCACTGCGGTATGCGGTTTTTATGCTCCTGTTCATTCAGTGTTTATATTGCTTCGATAATATAGATCGCAACTCGGGCTCGTGTACGTGCACCTCTCACTGGACAGCCAGTTCTCTGAGATTCGAAAACTTGCGAGTTCGTCCGTTATTGAGGCTATGAAGCGGGCGCCACGTCAGACGGGACGCATCATCCGCGAGGCTTTGTCCAACTTCGTCACCCGTGAACCTCATGCTCATAAGGCAGTACCAACAACTGAGGAGTCAGCAACAGCACGCAACAAACACGGCCGGTTATCAGCGCTTCTGCTAAGTTCTGTGACTTTCCCGGAGGACGTCAGCGACACCTTGCGCGAGGATGCCGTCGTGGAACTTATCGTCCTCGCCCACCACGGCCTCATATGTTCGTACGTTATTCTTTCCCGGCCCCACAGATTTACTCATTGTTATGCACAGGTGGACCAGATCGGCAGACATGGATTGACATCTGTCAGCGGGCTCGCGTAGACCCTCATGAACTCGTCACAAACCGCTTGGACAAGCTCATCGACCTTGTTCTCGATGCGAGTCTCACCCAAGGGAAGGTGACAAGCTTTGGTTTGCGCCAAGTACTCTAGATAAGCTGATTCATTTTCTTAGTTTGGCTTTGCAAGTGCTAGCTACGGCGCCATCACTACCCTTGCATTTATTGCACCAGGCGCCGTTCTGCCACGTATCGTTGATCAACTCAAGGACGACCTCAACCCCGATGTTCTGAATGCGCTCTCCGACGACGATCTGGCTATCTGGGCAACGCCAGAGGGCACCACGTTCGTCGACGGTTCGTCTCTTCTGACTCACCTCTCGCAAAAGCGCTCATCCCCCTCCAGTCCTGACTTCGACGCAGGCCGAGGTACGGCAAAACAAAGGCAAGGACTATGAGATTGCAAAGTGGGAGGACGAGATCCGCAAGTCGCTCGCATCGAAGAAATCGACGCCGGTGACACTCTCGAAGCAGCAGCTCGCTCTCGTCCAGGTGCAGCTCGAGAAGGAAGCGAAGATTCGTGCACACGTGAATACTGTGCAGCAGCACCTCGTCCGGGGCCTCAGCTTTGTCAGCAGCCTTGTCGCCGCAGGCGTAGAAGAATTCCAGGCGCATATGTCGGCTGTCGTGTCCCTCCTGCTCAGGGGCGCGCTAAACCGTGGGTCGTTCCTCGCGGGATCAACGGCGTTCGAGACGTATATCGTGGGTTCATTTTCTAGTCACTATCTGTCCCAAGACTGACTCATCTTGATCTTAGGATCTCTCTACCATTACGTCTGATCGCCTGGAGACGTTCAGGCGGTGGATCGGCATTGCGACGCTGCGTTACCTGAAAATTGGATCCGTCCTTGAGGAACTGCAAGCGGAACCTTTGTACAGTATGTTTTTACTTCATGTGCTTCGGATAAGGCTGAGCTTGGGCAACAGTGCTTATTATTCGTGTCTTTTATCGTCTACGAACGTTGTCCGAGCAGGCGCCTTTTGATGCCGCTACTTTTTCATACATGTCACCCTTAATCAGCCAGACTCTCTTAAGCGGTGGACTCGAGGGCCTCCAAGAGGAAGATGATCCCATGGAACAAGTGGCATTGGCATTGGCGATCATCAAATACCACTGCGGTGAATGTGCGTCTATCCTCTACCAGGGAAAATTGCGTTTTTGGCTAATTTAAACCAGTTGCAAATCCTGCTTTTCCCCGACTGGAGATCATTGAGAACCTCATCCACGTTATTCGCAGTCAGCCCAACCTCGCAAAAGAGGCGTCATCAGATCTTATTGGTATTGGCGAAGCTATCCACGCTAACGCGACCCCCGCGGAGGTTACAGCATTGCTCAAGGGCACGCTTTTCCAGGAATCCTACGTTAGGAATTCGTGCCTCCAAACGCTTCAGGTAGGGCTGGAATTTGTCTGCCATACATCGTTTTCTCTGACGAGATCTCCAGCCGTTTGACTTAACAGACATGGATTGGTCGCCTGAGCTGTGGATTGCTTGTCATGACAACGACGAACAGAATGAAAGATTGGCTATTCACGTTTGGGAAGACAACGGGCTGGATGTGCCTGAGACTTTCCTCAAAGATTTACTGGAGTATCTGGGTAAGCTACAGTGCCCTCATCATATCTCATATCTCATGAATCAATATTACCAAGGCCATGACAATGCATACGTGCGTTCAAGTGCTGCAGCGGCAATTGCTGAAGGGGTAGAGCAGTGGCCCCAAAATATTGAGATCACTTTAGCGACTTTGAAAGATTATTATCGCGATAAGGTGTGTCATGTCAATCTATGCTCTCGTTCGAATTGTATTTCAACTACGTTGCTCCCAGGCCAAAGTTCTTGCCCCAGAGTTTGACCAATACGTGCGTACGATCTCGATATACTCATTTTCAACAATCCTGATGAGAATTACAGGGCATGGTTATCGCGCAAAGTCTTGACCGATCGGACCCTTGGCAAGCTCGCATTGCAACTGCGACGACATTCGAGCTCCTGGCACCGTGGTTTACCGAAGATCAGCTCGAACCATTCTTTTCCTTCCTGATCGACGACCAAGCGCTAGGCGACCGCATTTCCGACGTACGCCGCGGGATGCTTTCCGCCGGTACCTCTATTATTGACCTGCACGGCGCGAGCAGGCTAGCCGCTCTTATCGAAATTTTTGAAACCCGTCTTGGAAACTCGAGCGCGTCGTCGGAGACAGACGACTTCATTAAGGAGGCCGTCGTCATCCTCTTCGGTCGTGTTGCGCGCCATCTTGAAGCCTCGGATGCGCGGATACCATCCATTGTTGACAGACTGGTGGAAGCTCTGAAAACACCCGCAGAACAGGTGCAAATCGCGGTGTCCGAGTGTCTGTCACCTCTTGTCACGTTAATGCGGCCCAGATTGCCTAACCTCGTCGACGGGCTGTTCCACGAACTGTTTGAAGCGCCGAAATATGCCAGTCGCCGTGGTGCTGCATACGGTATTGCTGGAGTGATCAAGGGGACTGGAATCGGAGGTATGAAGGAGTTCAATGTCATTCAGCGTCTTAAGGCTGCAGCAGAGGAGAAGAAGCAGTATGAGTTCCGCCAAGGAATTATGTTCACCTTTGAAACTCTGTCAAACACTTTGGGCCGTCCCTTCGAGCCCTACATTACCTACGTCCTCCCTCTCCTATTGGCTTCGTTTGGTGATACCACAGCCGATGTTCGGGAAGCCACGCAAGAGGCGTCGAGGGTCATCATGGGAAATCTTTCTGGGTACGGCGTTAAGCTTATCTTGCCGACACTCTTAGAAGGCCTCGATGAGAAGCAATGGCGATCCAAGAAAGGATCAATTGAATTACTGGGTATGATGGCATACTGCTCTCCTCGCCAACTATCGATATCGCTACCCATTGTCATTCCTCGCCTGACTGGCGTCCTAACCGATTCTCATGCGCAAGTTCGCACTGCCGCCAACAAGAGTTTGAAGCAATTCGGAGAGGTCATCAGCAATCCCGAGATCCAATCGCTTGTCCCCGTTTTGTTGAAGGCGCTGGTGGATCCTGCCAAGACGCCCAACGCTCTAAGTGCACTGTTGAAGATGTCCTTTATGCATTACATTGACCACTCTTCCCTTGCATTGGTGTGTGCATGTCTCCTGCTGAGCGCTCTGCAACTCCGCTAATTTTTGCATCAGGTCGTTCCCATCCTTGAAAGAGGTTTACGTGAACGCGGTGCAGATACCAAGAGGAAGGCTGCTCAAATTGTGGGGAATCTTGCCTCGTTGACGGACGCGAAGGATTTCGTCCCGTATCTCGACGAACTCATTCCGATGGTCCATCTCGTGCTCGTAGACCCAGTCCCGGAAGCTCGGGCGACCGCAGCCAAAGCACTTGGAACGCTGGTCGAGCGACTAGGAGAAATTCACTTCCCGGACCTCGTACCTGGACTTCTGCGCACTCTCAAGACCGATACGTCAGGGGTAGACAGGCAGGGTGCCGCTCAGGGTCTCAGCGAGGTGCTCTCCGGACTTGGCATGGAGAGATTGGAAGGTCTTCTTCCCGATATCGTTGCGAATGCGCGCTCGCCGCGCCCAACTGTGCGCGAAGGCTTCATGTCACTTCTTGTCTACCTTCCTGCCACATTTGGAAGCCGTTTCTTGCCACACTTACCTAAAATCATTACGCCCATCCTCGGCGGTCTGTCGGATACAGAAGAATACGTGCGGGAGGCCGCTATGCGCGCTGGCCGAATGGTTGTCACCAACTACTCCAACAAGGCCATTGACCTGTTATTGCCGGAACTCGAAAATGGAATGTTTGATCCTGGATGGCGTATCCGCGTAAGTTTTCCATGAACCATGGTCCTTCAACTGATGAGGCTGATCTATTTGGTAGCAATCTTCGATTACCCTTGTAGGAGAACTGTTATTCAAGGTCTCCGGTATCTCGGGCAAAGCCTCCGAATTTGACGAAGAAGACGTAGCGCCCGAAGCAACCACCGCAGAGTCGTCTCGTCGTGCCCTACTTGAGGTGTTGGGTGCCGAACGTCGTGACAAAATTCTCGCTGCACTCTATCTTGTTCGTCAGGATGGTGTTGTGGTCGTTCGACAAGCTTCTATGCAAATATGGAAGGCACTCGTTCACAACACGCCAAAAACGGGTAACGTATATGCTATATCTTATCGACATTGCCCGCTCAATTTTTTTTTGCAGTCCGAGAAATTTTGCCTAACCTCGTTGACCAAATCCTCGTGCTCATCTCGTCAGATGAATTCGAGCAGCAAGAAGTATACCATTTCTTAATTTGCAATATAGGCCCTTATTCAGTCATTTCCAGACAGCATCCCGGACGGTTGCCGAAATATGCCGCAAATTCGGTGAAAGAATCTTAGGAGATATCATGCCCATTCTCAAGACCAAGGCGTCTTCTCAGGATGCTCGTACAAGGGAAGGTGTCTGCTCTTTCGTTAGCGAAATCATGTATGTAATGTCATTCAGAAGTGCCTTCTATTGCTAACTTGTTACACAGGCAAAATTCTACGGAATCACAGAGAGAGGACCACGAAGATGATATCATATCAATCGTTCGGACAGCTCTAGTCGACGATGAAGCAAATGTGCGCTCAGCGGCTGCCCAGGCGTTTGACGTACTTCAGGACGAAATGGGCACCAAGGCCATTGATCAAACAATACCCACATTGCTAGAGGCTCTGCGACAACCGGGTAAGGGGTCTGGAACAGCTTTACAAGCCTTGAAGGAAGTCATGAACGTGAGTTGCGCATTTTCTCGGTTGTTTCAAAACTCACCATCCCTCCGTAGGTCCGAGCTTCGACAGTTTTCCCTGTGTTAATTCCTACACTGACCGCGACTCCTATGACTGTCTTCAACGCTCGTGCTCTGGCATCACTCGTCACTGTCGCTGGAAACTCTTTGAGTAGACGGCTGACAGTCATTTTGAACGCACTGGTCAAAGTCTTTGAAGATAGTCTTGAAGAAGAACTCCGGGAGGCTGTTGACGAAGCCATTGAAGCCCTCTTCTCTTCCGTCAGCGATGCGGAAGGCCTGAACACTGTGATGATGCTACTAATCGGATGGTGAGTTTGAGTGGTCACCCATCTCATTGTGTTGCTCACTTTTTCGTAGGGCGAAGAACGACTCGCCAACCCGTCGAGTCAGCGCTTGCAAGCTTTTCACTGTTTTCTGTGAATCTTCCGAACTGGACTCGTCTCTTTACCGGATCGATTGGGTCCGCCAACTGGTGTCACTGTTGGACGATCCTCAAGTCCCGGTGCACACAGCTGCATGGAATGCATTTGACTCTTTTGTGCGTTCGGTCCCCAAAGACGAGCTGGAACCCCTAGTGGTCCCCCTCCGCCGCACTATCGACTCCACCGGTGCTCCTGGCCGCACAGTGCCCGGATTCGACCTGCCGAAGGGCGTTGCACCCACCGTGCCCATCATCATAGCCGGCCTCACCACCGGGAGCAACGATCAACGCGAGCAGGCAGCGTACGCCATCGGCGAGCTTGTTTCCCGTACGAGCGAGAACGCGATCAAGCCATACGTCGTTCCCTTCACGGGCCCGCTTATCCGTGTTGCCACGCAGGCGATGACATACCCGCCAGGTGTGAAGATCGCCATTCTCTGCGCGCTCGCGACGATGCTCGACCGCATCCCTGCGTTCGTGAAGCCTTTCTTCCCCCAGCTCCAGCGTACGTTCGTGAAGAGCGCAGGCGATGCAGGGAGCGCATCCGTACGTAGCAAGGCCGCGGAAGCGCTCGGTGTGCTTATGCGCAATCAACCGCGGGCGGACCCTGTCGTGACTGAACTCGTCACTGCGGTGCGGTCGAATGAAGAATCAATCGCTGCGAGCTTTGTACTTGCACTGACGTATGTGCTGCGCAACGGAGCGCAGAATGTGGGTGACAAGGCGGCAGAGGCTGCGGCGGAGGTGGTCGCAGAGGCATTTACAGAGACGCACGGCGGTAATTACTTTCATCTTGATTTTCAAGGCTGTTTTTGACATCTCTCCAGAGAACTACTGTCAGGCCGTTGGTGGTCTTGTTCGTTCGCTCGCATTCCGTGTGGAGCTCTTGCGGCCAATAGTGGAGTAGGCCGCTATCCTCCCCTTCTTTGATAGCCAACTCATATATTGCGTAGATCGCACCTTGTACGAGGTACACCACCGTCCGTCATTTCATCATATGTCATCCTAGGCGCAGTGAGCGCGGAGGACGATGAGTTGGACGAAGACTCGGGGCCAAACGTATTCCAACGGCTCGGACTGATGCGCCAGGTTGCCCAAAAAGCACTTGAGAGTGCAGCTAGCGACAAACCGTTTATTGCTCGCCCTGCGCGTGAGGCGCGCGACTTGATCCGCGAGCTGGACGACGAGGAGCTGGCGGGATTATTTTAGAATGTATGTGCGTGTGGCTTCGGTTTCGGGCGCGAGAACACATAATGAATATAGCTTGCTGTGTTTTGTTTTTCAGTGAATGATTTGCTTTGTAAATACAACTACTCGCCAACTACTGTATTACTCGCTGGGAGGATGTTCATGTAATACCTACTTCAAATGGAGGGTCATGATTTGTATTCCCCGCCTTTTCCTTTGCTTGTGATTGATGCTACGTTGCATGTGGTTATTCGACCACAACATCACCATTGGTCCCGACAGCAATTCAGCGTTTGTAGGGTCGACTTGCCCTACCTCCCAAGAACCGGCTCCGAGTCCAGGGTCGATGGGTATAGCCAGACATTTGGGTGGTATCGAGATGATGCCATTGCTAGTAGAAAAATTCAGTATTCCGAAGAAAACGATGTAGGGATGCAAGCGAAGTTTGTTGTATTTATCATCTAAGCAAAGGCCTTCCATCCACTGCGCCGAGAAGTCATCGTCTTTGAGCAAGAGGTAATCGTGGAAATTTCCATGGAAATCTGAGAAGCCCCCGACGACTTGGGAAACCGACTCTTTCGGGATACGCGCGGTGTACACGTCCTTTCGGAACGCTGGGACGAGAAGCAGCGTTATACGAGCGCCTAAGTGCGTCCACAGTATCGGCTCTGTCGGGAGAGTGCGGTGAAGCGCCGTCTCGCGCCCGAGGTGCGTCCTGTCGAAGACGGAGTGCCGGTTGAGGTAGTCGGATATCGAGGATGGGATGAGGCTGCGCTTCCCGGAGCCGTGGTTGAAGATGTCGAGGAAGTACTCCTTCGACGCCATGATCTCGCGGATGAGGCGGTTGAATGCGCTCTGCGGGCCTTCGCCGTAGGCTACGGGGAGCATGACGCCGAGGAGGCCCATGAGGGAGTATATCTTGTCTTCTTCTCGTGTCACTTTTCGGCTGCTGGCTAGTTGCATTTTACGGGAGATGGGGACGACGCGGGGGTCTGTGCGGAAGACCATCAGCTCGCTCCGTGTGATGGTGGTAGCTTTGAAGATTTGGTATTGGATTTCGAGGGGGATTTGGTTGTCGAAATGCGCGTCTAAGCCTGTCAGTGAATACTCTGCCATGTCGATGTCGTTCTCCCAGTAGAGTTTTGGGTATAGACGGTCCTGTAGCTCTTGAGAGAAGGTTGATTCGAAATCCGGGTGTAGGACTTGTGGTGGATCAGAATTCGGAATGAGAGGGTCCCAATCCTTGTCGTAAAATTGTATATTTCGAGGGGCGAGAAGCTCCTGCAGTGTCCATCCACGGCTGAACCACGAATCCGCGTGCATCTCTTCGATACAATGCGTTTGCGACAGGTACGTGACACAAACATGAGCGAGGTTGTACCAGCGGTACATCGAGCGGATCGACTCGTCGAGCTCGCTACTACTGTCCTTGTTGATGCACACCGTGTCCATCCACCCGAAGGACAGCCCGTGCTCGCGCGCGGCGACCGCGCAGAAATGTGCGATCTTCGAGTACCCCTTCGCGTAGGCGGGGTGCTTGCGCGCGGCCCACCGGCCGTAGACCACGTCCCCTGGCGTGTCGCGGATCCAGGTGTGCGAGAGGATGGCGTATCGCGATAGATCCTGGGCGAGTGCGAGCCCGTCGGCGTCGGAGGTGGTGTGGCTGGAGGACTCGGAGAGCGTCGCGATGCGGGATAGGATTTGGTTGGCGATCGCGCTTCTTTCGAGGAGTTGGATGTGTTTCCCCTGCGCGTCGAAGGCGAGAACACGGATGGGCATCTCGGTGAAGACGCGCTTGTATACCGTCTCGGTGATTTCTACTGGTAGTTCCTGACTTGGGATTGCTAAAAAAAACACGATGAAGCGTACAAAATCAGAATTCACAACATCAATGTGGAAATATGTAGATCGTTCATGCCCACCTCTATGTACAGTCTGAATCATGGCATGACTGGCGTCAACTACAGTCTCGTCCAGCGGGACATCTATATCTAAAGATGAGATTATGAGTTATCGACACGCGCTAGATCTGTTTCTTCAAGTTCGAGTTCTCACCGTCTGTTGGAATATTTGTTTCGCTCGAAGGAAGTTGGCGAGTTGTGACAGCCTCAACAAATCTTTCGAGCGCTGTTACAAGGCCGTGCCCCTCGATTTCGCGAGCGCCATCCGCGTCTACCCAGATTTTTTGCTTCAATAAATATAACTTAGACGGTCGATTACAGGTGCTCACCTACCGTCTTCCGTGTGTGCTTGGGGGTGATGTGAGATACTATGATCATTCAATAGTAAGTGACATGCATGCAGAAGCTCGTCGTGGCCCGATAATAGGAATCAAACTCTTACCATTGATTAGATATCCTTTCGATGAGTGCGGTTAGAGTGGTGAGCAGTACCTGCGCCTCGGGGATGGTCGCGACTCTCGAGATTGAGCATGTAGCAGGGGTCATGAAGTCGGTGGGCATGGGTGGTGAGAGACAAGTACTTGGAGGCGATGGACTCGGAGACTTGCGAAGAATATCCGCGGGCCGTGATCCGTTTGCCGGAGTTCGACCGGAGGCAGTGGTCAGCAACCTGCTCTGCTTTTACTCAACTTTTACTAAGAACAAGTAACATGTTGCTACTGCACTGCCGCGCTTTACGGTTCTTCTGCTACTAGCTGGATATGCTCCAAACGTATCCCGAGACCGAGACGCGGTGAATGTTGCGCGATTAGGTGTGATGTACTCGCGATGATGCGCGATTACTGTGCGGTGACATGTAGAGGAGGGACAGCGGGGAAGGGCTGGCTGGATCGGGGTTGGAATGGAGGGGTGCTGGTGTTCAAACGCGGCATAATGCGCGGCCTAATAATTGTTAAGAAACGCTGGGAATCCCAGCTCCGGGATGTACAAAGCTGCGAAGGTAGGCTACGTAGGTGTCGGGCTCCTATTAAACGGCGGCAACGGGCGCATAGGAAGACTCGCTCGTGTGATACTTTCGTATTGCAATTGTCACGGCAGAATCGAGGTGAGGCTTGGGCAGAGGCCGACCCGTATAGGAGGACAACATCTGTCGCTGTCGAGCCGTGCTCATAGAGAGATCGGCCACCGGTATAGTATCAAGGTGCCCAAATAAAGAGAAGAACCCTCCGCCGGGGCCCAGGCAAATCGACGTAGTCGTACGACCACTTCCAAGCACCTTGTACGAGATTTATCAGGCTCTGATGCGCTTTCTCTCGAATTCATCACTCTTCGCCCACTGTCTGAATCGCGGTGGCGGCGTAACTCGATGACATGGCGCATGCAATCGCCTTACCGGGTTCGCCGCCGAGATGAGCTGGCGACCTCTTTTGTGAGTACCGAAGCAGACTGTATTTATAGCACTCCAGGCGCGGTGTCCAAGGACAGTCGTTTTGGGCTCTTGGGGCCTGCGGAGCAGTATTTTTAGGTCACGGACAACTTCGCGAGGGGCGGCTGTGCATGTACGTTTTAATAGCATCGCGTTGGGGTGCTTCGAGGTGTGGGGGACGTGCTGCGGTGATATGGGTTGTACCGGGCGTCTAGCTTTGCTGGCGCGTGACAGTGTGTGGTGGTGGTTGATGGATAGGAGGAATAGAAGATATACATGCTATCGGGAGTGACTATAGCACTTGCACGAAGTAGTTTACGTCTGCATTGGGTGCCTCGCGCTTTTGTTCTGCGAATAGCCTTACACCCTCTGTTCGTAAAGTAGGCATGCCATTCGAAATATTGTAGATCGTGGGTGGTACTGAGGTCGATTGCTTGGCTTGTCGAAGAGAGAAATGAAATGCCCGAGTACACAGCGTAGAATGATTCGAACGCGCGTGTTGTACGCGTATGCATGCGATAAGAGGATGACGCTGCGGAGGAGGCGGATGAGTCAACTGATTAGGGCCAAATAGGGGACAACAAGACCTACTTATGAGTCGCACGGACCGCCGCGAACTCCTTCCCCACAACCATCATGTCCTCCCTCCTCCAGTGGTCCCTGGTGGCCGTCTCCATCGCCTCATCAGTTCTCTCAACACCCCTCTCGACCAGCTCTAATGTTTTCATCTCATCCGCGCCTCTACCGCTGGCGCCGCTGGTTGCTGTTGAGCACCCCCATGGCAGCATCAACAACTCGTATATCGTCATACTCAAGGACGACCTCCCGAGCACCGTCATGGAGACCCACATGAGCTTCCTGCAGACCGCGCACAGCGCGAACCCGCTCATGGACGACGTGTCGGGTGTTCAGCAGGTCTACAACGGCCATGTCACGGGCTATGCCGGGCGCTTCACGGAGCAGGTGGTAGAGCAGATTCGCCGCATGCCAGAGGTCGCATACGTCGAGAAGGACCAGATTGTGCACACCCAGGACACGCAGAAGTCGGCCCCATGGGTGAGTCTCGTCATACGTGGACTATTGCACAGCCTCTGACGCGACTACAGGGACTGGCTCGTATCAGTCACCGTCCTAAACTCACCTTTTCGACATTCACCAAGTATGTTTACGACCCACAGGGTGGTGAGGGTGTCGACGTCTACGTTATCGACACTGGCATCAACGTCGAGCACGTCGAATTCGAGGGCCGCGCGTTCTGGGGAAAGACTGTCCCTGACAATGATGTTGATGATGATGGTAATGGCCACGGAACCCATTGCGCAGGTACTATTGCCTCCCGCAAATACGGTGTTGCCAAGAGCGCCAATGTCATCGCCGTTAAGGTTCTTGGCTCCAACGGAAGCGGAAGCATGTCTGACGTCGTTGGTGGTGTCGTCTGGGCTGCTAACACGGCCAAGGCGAAAGCGGCTGCAGCGGCAGCTGAGGTTGCCCAAACCGGCAGCACCAAGCATAAAGGCTCTGTTGCTAACATGAGCCTTGGAGGCGGAAAGTCTCCTGCATTGGACAGCGCTGTCGACAAGGCCGTCAAGTCCGGTTTGCACTTTGCCGTTGCCGCCGGTGTGTATTTACGTCGGTCGTACATGAAGTATCAATGCTAATTATAGTATAGGAAACGATAACCGTGACGCGTGCAACTACTCCCCCGCGGCCGCGGAGCTTGCTGTGACTGTCGGAGCATCTACCCTCGGCGACCAACGCGCGTACTTCTCGAACCACGGTTCTTGCGTCGACGTCTTCGCCCCTGGTCTCAACATTCTGTCTACTTTCAAGGGCAGCAAGACCGCCACTGCGACTCTCTCCGGAACCTCGATGGCCTCGCCCCACACTGCGGGTCTCCTCGCTTACTACCTTTCCATCTACCCCTCCGCCGAGTTTGACCCCACGTTCGACGCTGCCGACAACCTGATCTCGATCCAATCGACGCGCATTCTCTCGTCGCCCTTCAGCAGCACAGCATCCCCCTCCTCGCTCTACGCCATGGCACACCGCGCTCTGCCCGTGTTCATCACGTACTACCTCCCCTCGCCCCATTTCCTTGATGTCGTCCTCCAGAACGTGGACGCCGCCGCACCCATCCCCCCGAAGACTCTGACTCCCGCGCAGCTTAAGAAGGCGCTCATTGCGCTCTCGAGCGAGGGTCTCCTTGAGGACCTCCCCGCCCAGACCGTGAACAAGCTGATCTACAACAACGCCACTGCCTAAGGGCTTCGTTTTTTGTGGGTAGGCTTGAGGAAGCAGCGGACATGGGCGGGTGGGTGTGTCGGGGTAACGAGTGCTGATTCGCTATGACTTGGATTATATGGGTTCGTGCCTGGTTTTTGGACCTTCTAATAGGGTAGGCCTGTCTGTCCTCCAGCATACCCGACCACAATCTCTATCGCCACGCTTTCAGCATCGTCATCTGTCCATATCCACCTGCTCGTTCGCTCTCGTTATCGTCCCCGTGCCTGTCATTGGCGCTAGCCATGTGTATATGTAGACATCAGTACATAGTTATCCTATATTATTTTTGCATTGAATTCAAACTGGGGGTTGGTGCTTAGTGTGCTGTTGGTGGGATTGAGTTACGACGGTACTGGAGGAGGAGAGGAAGACTGAAGGAGGAAGGAGGAGGTACGCGCTTGTCACCTGATCGCGCCAAGACAATCGGAATGCTCCGGCTGTATTCGGCGGGTGTTCGGCATTTGCGGCATGCCTTTTGAGTTTGAAAGCTTTTACTATGCTGAGCATGATGCTGATGCGAGACTCGAGATTGGCTCGAGAGCGCTCGCCAAGACCTCCGGTCATTATGTCAAGTTTATTTGCAACATATGATACTCTCTCAGCATCATCATAGTACATACGTATGTGTACTTGTCATTGATAATTATGGCTACTGCGGGCTGTCCTCGCCGGTGATACTTATAGTCGTCTAGATTCCAGCTTCTCGAGGGTACACATACGACTTCTAAATCTGCGGTGAGAACGAGTATAAGTATCGTGCACCCTCGTTCTATGTACTGATTTGATGAACAGACGAAGCGGAGCACCTCGAGAGACGGGAATGATAACTTGTTGTTATTTTTATACTCGGCGGTCGCTCTTTGATAAGCTCGAGCCGTGTCGCGGGATAAGGTGTAAGCATCTCGAATGGATTTTACTGTTTTTTAAATTGAGAGACAGCGCTTGAGATAGTGACTGTAGCGAGATTGGAGAAGGCTGCTTTATACTTCGTCATACTCTAAGCGCAGAAAAAACGTTGAAAGGCGCGAGGATGGCTAATCTCCCGCCTGTGGCATTCAACGGATTTGGCGACATTGTCGAGCTATTTATAAACTGAATACGACGACAGCCCTGAGAACGGCGCCGCGATATACTTAAAGGCGAGGGCCCGGGGGCGTGCGCCATTCCCTGTGATAGTGAGCCATGTCCTCCTCTCCGCAGGTTTCGATTATCGTCGATGATGGAGACACGGAGTATTTCGATTTCCCTAGCGGCAGCGTCTCTCCCGCGCTCGGGAACCTACCGCTATCGATATACTACGGATCGACCGCGCAGAGGACGGACCCGGCGACGAACGGGACGAGCGCGCCGTTCGTGACGATCTCGTTTACCGGTGAGTGCGCATGATTTTGTCTTTTGAAATGCGTATTGAATGGTGTGGTATGGTGTGGTGGGTAGGTACTAGGGTCATGCTGTACGGGAACCGGACGAGCCTCGACAGCCAGTTCAGCGTGCTCGTAGACGGCGCGGAGCCGCTCGTGTACGAGGTGTCCACGGCCGCGGGGTACGGCGCGTTCTTCGAGACGCTGCCGCTGCCCGATGGCGCGCACAACGTGACGCTCGCGAACGTCGTCGACACCACCGTCGACTTCGCCGTCGTCAGCGTGAACGCGAGCACGAGCCTCGCGGCGGCGCGGCCCGTCATCGTGGATGACTCGGATGAGAGCATCGCGTACACGGGCGACAACTGGACGTCGATGCAGAGCATGCGCGCGAGCGGGAGCGCGTATGATATTCTAGACGCGCAGGCGAGCACGAACGCGCTGCCGTACATGCAGACGACGCACCTCACGACGTCCGCGGGCGACTTCTTCAACCTCACGTTCGTGGGGAGCGGTACGCCTGCTTTGTTTTCCCCGCCGCGCGGGGTGTGCTGATTTATTACATGTGAGCGTAGCGCTCAACGTGTATGGCATGAAGGACTTCACGATTACCGGCACCCTCGAGCTGCGCTTCACGCTCGACGGCGTGCCCGCGGACGTGGGCCACGCCGTCGCGGCGACCGACACGGAGTTCCTCGAGGGCCTCACGCAGCCGAACTTCCTGTGGTTCGAGGGGCCGACGGACCTCACGCCCGGCGTGCACACGCTAGGCGTCGAGGTCCTCGCGTGCGACAGCCTCCCGTTCGTGGTGGACTACATCACGTTCTTGCCGTCGGATCCGTCCGTCGACTCGGATGTACCGAGCACCCCCGGCTCGTCGTCGTCGTCTAAGAAGGGCCCGATCGCAGGCGGTGTGGTTGGAGGAATCGTGTTCTTGGCGCTGGTGGCGCTGCTGTTCGATTGTGTGCGCCGGAGGAAGCGGCAGACGCGGACGAGATTTGGTGTGTCCTTTCTCTTGAAGATCCGCAAGTGGACAACAATTGATAATGCCTGTTCAGTGTATCCTTTCCAGCATGGAGTGCGGCCCAGAAGGAGCGCAATACGTCTCGATTCGATCTCCTTCCCGCCGAATACAGATCTCGATGCGAAGTTGAGGAGTCCGGTGTAGGTAAATGTGATTGTAAATGCTGTGAACTTATTTAAGTATGTATGATTGGTGTATGTAAATGTAGTACAATTAAATGTGTAGAATACGTCTTGCTCGCTGCTTGCAATTCGGTAGCCAAACATCTATTTGAAATAGAGTCATGATCGAAATAATACGGGCTTCGGTTCGATGCGTCCAATCGATGTAACATTTCAGTCGTTTATTTATACAACAATGCGCTCAACATTCACTAGAGAGGAAACTGGTCAGCGACGCTCAAATCGCCTTGTTGTTTAATTCTTTCAACTTGAGTTGCAATTGCGCAATTTCCACCTCCAGAAACTGTTTATCCATCTCCCGTGATTTCCTCATGTCCAAAATCTATTACGAGTAGAAATCAGCTACTGGCGAAAGCCAGGAAACCAATGGGATAAACAACGCACTGGCTTCTTGAACGTATTTTTAGCCTTCTGAAACTGGTTCAGAAGAGGAGATATATCTATCTGCTTTACGTCGGGTCGTTCAAGTACCACCCAATTATTTTCGCTGTTCTTCGTTCCTGTATCCGCCTATAGCTATCTTTATCCAGATATTATCCTCGAAAAAAAAAGTAATGGGATGATTAGGCACTTTGAATAAAGTCCCAGATTGAATTGTATCGTGCCACCATGATATAATCAAAACAAAGAGATCCAGCGACGTTCTATGGCTACGGTGCCGATTGAGGCCACCACACGGCATGGGTGGTAAACCCTAAATTGGGGGTGTCAAACAATGAAAAGCGCGGTGTTGTGATCGATAAACAGGAAATAACATAACCACACGCGCTTTGTGGCATGGACCTATAACTGCAGAGTACGACCGTCGTGCCAACTCCGTTATACCCTTTCCTCTCCTCAACAGACTCATACGAGACTGTAGTGTCAAATATGGAGTACTACGCAGGTTCGAATGTCACCGAAAACACATGGTACGTTTCTACCTCCATACAGATACAATACCCTTGCTCATTGCCAACAGCACCGTTCCATGGGATACATATCTCACCTTTCCGGAGAACGATATTTTCGAAAGGTATTTATCTTCTTTGTGGAATTAATTTTCGAGATATTCACACTTAAGCCTTATTTCTAGTCAAAGCGAAGCTGATGGACATATATGTAATGTCCAGATGCCATCGGAGAGAAATGAGTTGGAAAGGCTGAGCGAGGGTAACGCTTTCGGTGAGAGGAAATGATTGTCTTCTCTGTCCCTTTTCCAACCATACTCTGTCCAGTTTATGAAGGCGCTCCTTACCAGAACGGGTCAGCGGGGCTATCTATGCTAGCTGGAATATACTACAGTGGCACCGTTCTGCCTCTCCAGTCCCCGGAGGATGGAGTCAACGCCACTGAGATTTTACGCGTCCACAACTCCGGAATTATAGGTCAAAATCCCAGCAAGGCTCGGTGCCATGAACCCCTCTTCGCGGGGTATATTCCTCCTACGCCTAACCTTTCGGCGTCGAGTACGCCATCTATGACATCTCCCGTATGCGCGACACCTGACCTGGTTGCCGAGGCAAAAATATCTACGCCAATCATCGTTTCTCCGGCCTCACAAATTCGTATGGCTCCAGCGAGAAAGAATGCTGTGGCTAGCTCGTCAATGGTGCCACTTGAACTTCCAACCACGAAAAAGCGTAAGGCGGAAGAGTCTGAGCCTACTCAAGCTCGAAAGGCCACAAAGATCGACAGTGGGACTCGCATGAAGTACACATGCGACTTACCGCAGTGCAATGGGTACAAAACGGACAGGCTGGGTGACTGGAAACGCCATGAACAGTCTGCCCAACATGGGGGTACAGGTATTAAATGCGATAAATGTGGCAAGCGCTATGCTCGCATTGATTCATTGAGGCGTCATCAACAAAAAAAGCACTGATATCAACAGGCTATGTATTCGGGAATATGTATAGATAATTTGTATTTTGTAGTTCAGAAACATTGTCCTTTATCTACGTCTCCAGGCTTAAAATAAACCTTTGTACTTATCCGTCGAGACACAAGAAATTGCTAGTACAGTAAGGGCCCAGTTCGGCTACTATATCACAGAAGTTACAAGTTATTTGCCGTCGAGTCGCCTTTCGACATCTATATGAAGCGGAAACATACGCGTGGTACCTATTAAATACGCATTTCAGCTCTTCAGAGCATCATAAGTATGAGCTCTTGGCGGCCGTCGCCTAATATCATAGTCGAACCTCGGTCCTGATTTTCATGCACTCGTTAAGACCATGCACGCGGATCAACCTTGACCTCGCTTAATAGGCACCCCATATGTTAAAGCAGCACTTATCATCAAGGAAAACACCCGAAAGCACTTGGAGACACAAAAGTATCAAACCCGGGACAGCGGGATATGTAGTTAGACTCCTTCCGGCCGGATGAGCTACATGGAGCCTGACATGCAATCGTCCTGGAGACAAAACCGGGGAGTGTGAGCTCAAGTGCATTTCTTTGATCTGTCGTTGCTCTTCAAGATGGCGGAGTGTAGCTTGCTACATATCGCACCAAGAGACAAATCTTACATACGTCTTCGACACTTATAAATAACACTTGTCGATCACGCCATCAGGGCTCTGTTTCTCGGCGCTTGTTTAAATCGCCCCCAGCTACACGATGAAAATTCCTAAGCCAGCAGGGAGTGTGAGCTGAGACCTAACAGAGTTGCGATAGAACTGTAAGCCGATAAGAGCAACACGCTCATCTGGCGAAGTTCTCCTAAGTCTTAGCACTAACAAGTCACCGGTCACCGATGTATTATTAGATTATCGAGATCTATTTATAAAGTATAGCGTAAACTATGGCAGTGATATATGTACCCATTTATATCCTCACTTCTCGGAAACATATGCTCTCGCAAGGTCTAGAGAAATCTGGATATTGGGGAAGCTCGGTGGAGCAGTTTTCTGCTGTAAAACCAGATAAGGTCTTTTAGATCGCATCATGTAGCTAACCGAATAATTGTGAATCGATTGAATATCCGTCATCATACCTGGATTATTAGGGAATAACTATTGCTCTAAGCCGAACACTGGGGGAAGCGAAAAGCAAGTCAAGGTGTACTTATCAATTTATCCATGCACATTTTGATGGGAAAATGTCTTTATCTCACATCTTTCGGTATTTTTGCTGATGATCTGCGTACCGCGCGTGTCTGCCTGATGATGCATGATGGTTCGGGGTAGAATTTGACTGTTGACAACAGCTGAACGATTCGCGAATTGAATGAGGACCGCATTTTTTGACGCTATTCGAAACGTTTCACTTTATGGAAGAATCATAGGAAGATATAAAGGGCGCTCAAGTTCGTTTGTTCGAAAATCATTCGACCTCAGCCCTCAAAAGAGTGCTCCCTTTTCTTGTATCTCAATATGCGTTTTCAGGCAAATTTAATTACTGCAGCTATTCTATCGTCGGTCTGGTCAGTTGAATTTGTTTTTCGTATTTCACGTACTCTAACACCATGAACGTAGGCCCTACTTGCTAGCTAATGCAATTTCTATTCGTCAAACTACCAATATCACCGGTGCTATCGCTAGTGCAGCAAGCAGCATAATCGGAAACAACACGCAAACTCTGTTGAACACCTATGATTACATCGTCGTTGGCTCGGGTCCCGGTGGTGGTCCGCTCGCTGCGCGCCTCGCCCAGGCAGGCTTTTCTGTTCTTCTCCTCGAAGCAGGATCAGACCACGGCACCGACAGCATTATCGAGATCCCCCTCTTCCAGACATTCGCCTCAGAATACACCCCCATCACTTGGCAGTACTTCGTCGATCATTTCGATGATCCCACCGTCGCCATGCAGGATCCCAAATTTACCTGGAAACAACCAAACGGCACATTATGGGTCGGCCCTAACCCCCCTGCTGGGAGCGAGCCTTTGGGGATCTATTACCCTCGAGCGTCGGCTTTGGGTGGATGCGCGGAGCACAACGCTCTCGTCGCGCTTTACCCTGCGGCGGACGACTGGAACGTCATCGCGAACATCACGGGAGACAGTTCATGGGCTGCTTCGAACATGCGCCAGTATTGGGAAAGATTGGAGAATAACCACTACCTCACTCCCGGGTCGGCGGCAGCTTCGGGCCACGGGTTCAGCGGATGGCTCGACACTACGCTCACTGACCTCGATCTCGTCCTCGCCGACAAGAGGTGGCTGAGCCTTCTGCAAGGCGCTGCTGCCGTCATGGGCAACAGTTTAGCAAACGCCGTCATCACCTCGATCGACGTTCTCTCCTCCCTAATGATCACCGACGCCAACAACAACTCCCCGAAACGAGACGTCACACAGGGTATTTACCAGCTTCCTCTTGCCGTGAACAACGCGACGCGCGCGCGCTCCAGTCCCAGAGATATCATCCTCAATACGGCCAGCAACAGTTCATACAAATTGAAAGTACAGCTTAACTCCCTCGTCACGCGCATTCTCTTCCTGCCTACTCTCACCGGACCGCGCGCTATTGGCGTTGAATATGCAACCGGCAGCCATCTCTTCCGTGCAGATCCCAGCTCCGGAAGCGCCACTCTCACTGGTGTCGGAGCCGCCTTCGCTAGACGTGAAGTCATTGTCTCCGCCGGTACCTTTAACACGCCTCAGCTCTTGAAGCTCTCTGGGATCGGACCTGCTGCTGAGCTTAAAGCGCTAGGAATTCCTGTCATCCTCGATTCCCCCGCCGTCGGCACAAACATGCAGGACAGATACGAGGTCACCGTCACCGGCAGCCTGCCGACCAACTTCCCGAGCTACAGCGGCTGCACATTCCTCCAGACGGCAGACGACCCGTGCTATGAGCAATGGTCGACGAACCAGACGGACCGCGGCATCTACGGAACAAATGGCGTCGCGTACGGCCTTTTCTTGCAGAGCAGCATCTCATCTCCCACCAGTTCTGATCTCTTCGTCGGTGGGCTCCCTGCAAACTTCCACGGGTACTTCCCCGGGTACTCAGCGGCCGCCGACCTCCACACCTGGTCCTATCTCGTGCTCAAAGCGCATAGTCATAACAACGCCGGCACGGTAACCCTGAAGTCGACGAACCCGCTCGATCTGCCGCACGTCAGTTTCAAGAGCTGGACCGTTGGTGGCGATCTCGATCTCCAGGCAGTCTACGAGGGCGTACTGAACGCGCGTGCGATGTTCAATAAGACAATCACTCCGGACGGTCCTTTCGTGGAGACCTCCCCGGGCCCCAGTGTACAGACGGAAGCCGAGGTCAAGGCGTGGATCCAGCAGACGGCGTGGGGCCATCACGCCAGCTGCTCCGTCCCCATTGGCGCATTGAACGACAGCAAGTCGGTCCTCGACTCTAGCTTCAGGGTCAAGGGCGTCAACGCGCTCCGCGTCGTCGATGCCAGTGTCTTCCCCAAGATCCCTGACTTCTACATCGTCGGCGCTGTGTATATGGTTTCTGAGAAAGCTGCCGACGTCATCATTCAGCAAGCTCGCAGCACGTAACTTTTTGAACTCTCGCCCGTAGATTATTCGCTGTGAGCGATTATTTATTTCTCTCTGGCATTAGAGTATTCTTCGATGTGTCAAAATAGACCCCTGTAATTATATGCTCGAAATTTGAACACTTATTTATTTACAATTCGCAGTCAGTGAAAACAGAAGCTAATCGCGTGCGGAAGAGATGTCCCCTACGCGAACGGGCTACATCGTCGTACCCTTCGTCTCGGCGGGGGAAGATCGGTGGGGTGATGTACCAAGTCCGAACGGGCGATCGCGCGGTACTTAGGACGTCGTGGCTTGGGTGTGCTTTAAATTCCGTGTATATTGCACATGTCGGGCATGACACACGACGCAAGGCAAGGCCTGTGTCATCGATCGGCACTCAGCGCTGTCATTCAAACCAGGACTAGGGCTAATATCCGGGTCAGAGCTAGCGCTGTCATTCGAGTGAGAGCTAGTGCTGGACGCCGTCGGGGAGAAAGAGTGGGGGAGGTTGGTGAATTGGAGATAGATCCACTGTAGACGACGACGGTGCGCAGATGCAGCCATACGTGCGCTCTCTCTCGCTCGACACTCGTCGTATCCGCCTGCGGGCTCCGGAGGGCAGAGTGCGTAGCGGCTAAGTGTATTACAACTTGACTTGTGCCAGCGCGCTGGTCTCGTTTTGTTTAGTCCGAGTCATGCGTTGCGGACACTGTGTGCGTGGCCGTGCACGATTCATGCGAAGCGATGATACGCTTGCGAGCGCTCTACGTGCGAACAATGGCGACGAGAAAACAAACAAACAAAAAGAAACGAAATGAAATGGGACGAACGTGATACGCAGAAGCTCGACAAAAGGTGCGTGAGGTTGCGAGGGTGTTCCTACACGGCTTCTAGCCCATCAGGAACCAAGAACGACAGAGCGTAAGCTACGGCGCTAGAGTCGAACCGCTTTGGGCAAAAACGATGATACGAGACGATTTAATACGAGGACGAGGGCGCAAACGAGAGGTAGAAACAAAATCAGAGCATAATCTTCTTGTAGCTTGTTTACATAGTATTTCTACTGTGTTTTTATACCTACTTTGTGCATAATAATCTGTATGTAAAATTTAGAACAAATGGGGAATATGTAACAGGGTGCAAATGCGAAATAAAATGTAAAACAAATACTGCAAACGCAGCGGAGGCGGTGCGGGGATGGATACGGGCGTCTAAATATAACAACGTGACAAATGTTCGCGCATCGGCGAACCGGTGAGCGCGCTATAAACGTGACCGCGTAGAATACTCGGGGAAGGGTAGAATAATGCGAATATGTTGTAAAATGGAGTGGAAGGGCGA